>JAQZBX010010506.1:0-44227 GCA_029593785.1 Cabassous unicinctus | reverse complement strand
TTTTAAACTTGTCTTGTTTGTCTTTTTGTTGTTTAGTTGTAAGGATTCTTTATATATTCTGGATACAAAACCATTATCAGATATATGTTTTTCAAATACAGTTTGAAAATAAACAGAAACACAGACAGGGAATCATGCAGACAGACAGAGGAAAAGGAAGCCACCATGTTTGATCCTGACATGATCAAACATGATCCTGCCATGTAAGAGAAATGATTACAGGAGCACTTTAGCATGAAGCCCCAAAAGGTTGGGCCCACGGAGCCACTCAAGAGAGACCATGAGTCTGGCAGGGAAGTCTGAAACCTCAGCAGAGATCATGCTTCACCATGTGGCAACACATCAGGATCAACAGTAGCTGACTTGGTGAGAAAGCATCTCTGATTGTGCCTCGGTTTGGACTTTTCATGGCCTTGGAGCTGTAAGCTTTAACCCCAGATAAATTCCCCTTATAAAATCCACCCCATTTCTGATAGTTGGCATCGGCACCCCTTTGGCAAATTAAAACATTTGGATACAGAAGTCCTGAACCACTGTAACTCTACCCAGGCCTGAGTACTGTTGTCCTCTTTGGAGGAGAGTGGTCAGATCAACTTTCTCCAAAACACATACATTTACTGCCCAATGAAATAGTAAGATACTACTAACAAAGAAGGTGTTATGAATGCAGAGCAAACGAAATGCACTTATATTCTATATTATTACTCTTTCGTGCCCTGTACCATTGCTCTCAGTCTTCCCTCTGCTTTTGTGTGCTATCTTCCCCCCTCACTTCTGTGTCTATATCCTAGACAGCCTACAAAGCCAGGCCTGGATGCATGCTCCAGCATGGACACAGCACGTTTCCTGTCCCAGCTGGGTAATTTTCCTCTGGATCCCCTCAGCATTTTGTATCTTTCTCAGTTGTGATGCTTTTTACTTCCTACCTTTAATTTCAGTAATCTATTTAGATGTTTTATCCTTACCAACTAGGGTTATGTCTGTGATGCTCTGTGTCCGCTAAGGGTCAGAGCAGATTGCAGATGCTTAATATATATGTACTGAATAAATGGACTGATCTTGGGTTAAATTTCAGTAATTCACATCTCTTAACTAACAATGATAGAACAATTGCCAGGCCAGGAGTCCAAAGACACTGCTTCTCTTCATTTCTCTACCACTCACTGATTGGTCACCTTGAGCAAATCAATTAACTTCTTTGAGGCTCAATTCTCTCATTCATAAAAAGATGAAACTATGCACTCTTCCTCATATGGTTATTGAGATAATCACATGAGAAAATGCATTTGAAATTACTTTAGAATATGTAAACCACTCTAATAATTAGTGAATTCCATTTTCAAATAATAGTTGAACTTTTTCTGTTATATGAATTAATGTGTTTAATGTTAGCAGAATAGTTATTAAACAAGGTAAAAGTAGGTAGATGTGATTTGAGGGTTCCTTGTAAAAATTCTGCCTGTTAGAAAACATATATTCCTTGGTACCTGTAATGCTGCCATCACCTTTTAATTTCTTTGAATTAATTTTAAGAATACTTATCTCTAGTGTTCTCATACAAGAGAATAAATTTATCCAAAGAGTTAGTACATTAAGCTATTATTTATCGATAAAACTTCGTTATTTTGGACTTGGAAATTGTCCTGAATGACATTGCAACAACAGATACAGGCCATTATATATCTTGCCATAACCTACAGAATTGTGTGGGAGAGAGTGTAAATATCTTGCCATAACCTACAGAATTGTGTGGGAGAGAGTGTAAACTACAATGTAAACTATAATCCATGCTTAGTGGCAATACTCCAAAATGTGTTCATCAATTGCAATGAATGTACCACACTAATGAAGGGGCAGATGTGGGTGGTGTGGGGAGCAGGGCATATGGGAATCCCATATTTTTTTTTTAATGTAACATTTATGTAATCTAAATATCTTTTTAAAAAATTTTTTTTAAATTTCGTTATTTTATTTTTAGTGGCTGAGAGACAAAGGGATAAACACAGGTAAGTTTTGAAAGGAATAAAGACAGAACTGGAAAGAAATTAAAACCTGGGCATAAGTTTTCCTGGAAGGTAATCGGAGGAAAAACATGTTGCCAAGAAGGAAAAAGCACTTAAGAAGGTATAAAGATGCTGCCAAATAGAAAGAAAAAAAGAAGGCTAATCATGGCTTTGCATTGGACTAGCATTGTCAAACAGGTCAATTTTCTGTAAATCTGCTTTTTTAGTTCACAAATTCCATTTTTCACATTTGATCGAGAAAACAGACATAGAACAAAATTCATTTGTTAGAAAATTTCCTCCCTTTAGAAAAGGAAATGCACACCCTTTTGAAACTTTGTTTCTATTATATTAACCATAAGTAGGGTGGAAAAGCAGTGTTTTCCTCAGAAATTTTGTTCCTAGAAGTTTTGGTTGTCTCCTCAGTTCTGACCCAAATCTGTAAATAGTCAAGTGCTGAAAATTACCCTTAAAAAAGTTATGTGGTTCTTCTATCTGTCAGAGAGATCAGTATATTTCCATAAACTGTCTTCCTAATTAACAATGAACACATACCTTATGAACAAAATCATGACAATGTGATACAGAAATGTCTGCAATTCATTGAAAAATGCCAAAAGAACACTGTTACAAAAATAAAAAAGACATGGAAGCAAACACTGAAAGTCCAAAGCAACTATTCTCTGGGAATAGAGTTGGAAATTGCATGGAAACAGTCCCTAACCAATGCCTCAGAGATCAGCAGAAATGAAAACCTGAATTAAAGCTATGCTTCTAAGGCCCACAATGCAATTCAGCATTTCAGTAGAGCCCCATGGTCCCCAGCATCAAAAGCTGTAACAAGGATCAAGCAGAATTTAAAATGATGGTTTGTCAGGAAGAATCCACCTACAGTATAAGGTCATTACACCCCTGCTTCTTTATTAAAGTGATCTCTGGGACCTGATCTAAGGCCCTAGGTTGTGACTGAAATGCTTTTAATTAGTGCATTATCAGGCTTGATAAATGAGACAGGCGTTACTCCACTTGGGGAAGACTAAAGTGACAAAACAAGACTGTAGGTTTTGGAGTATTTGCCACAATCACCAGAGCTCAGATTGCAGAGAACCTTGAAGGAACATGGCCCAAGACTCCAAATTGAAATTAAGATTAAGCATCTTCCCCACTTTCAACAGATGGGGTACACCTCTGTATCAACTTAATTGTAACTTCCAGACCCCCTTCCTTGCTTGGCATGGTTATAAAGGAAATGTGGGGGGATTTTTTAGAGACTTTGAACTGTTTTTACTTTTCAAAATTCTCATCTAACTATTCCCTAATAAAAATGCTGCATTGTAAAAACAGAACCCTGGGTGCTTTTAAAAAGCTCTCAAATGTTGTTTGCAAACCTGCAAAGTTTCAGATATCCTTATATTTGTCCTCCAAGAAAATGCAACTACTCAACACTATGTACATGTGGACAAATTGTGGGGATACTAGATTATTCATTGAAAATAATCATGCTTAGGTTTAGGAGATAAGCATCTGTCTGTAGGAGTTTCTGGAAGTAGCAATTTTCAGCCATTCTATTAACTCCTCCAGGTCCCTACAAATAAATTAATAGAGTATATCTTACTCACATTTATGTAATAGGCAATTCTGATATACCCATTCAAACACTGAAGAAATATTAACAGATAAAATTATATTTAAAACATACATTTAAACATATTTATATGTACATCCTACACAGTGCTATTTTGATACCTGAGATATAACCAAAATAACAAATGAAAAAACAAAAATCCAGTACAGTCTGACCTTCTGCAGAGGGATTTTTTTTTCAGTTTCAGAAATTGATCTCTAAAAATACATCCCAAATTGAGAATTTGTACCAAAAGGACAAACTTACCCAAAGCCTGAATTATAACAATCTCTTATATTGAGTTAGGAAGAAAATCTATCAGGTCACCTGAAGACAATTCTGGCTTTTAATCAATGGCAAAAATCACTAAAATTTTCAGCAGGAAAAGAACATAAGCAGATGCAAAAAAAAGTTTATTAAGAAAGCTCTAGGGAAGCGGGTGTGGCTCAATGGATAGAGCTCCCGTTTACCCAGGGCCTCCTTGTGAGGGCAGGCCGGCCGGCCAGCGCTGCGTGGTAGGCTGATGCAGCAAGACCTCACAGCAGGAAGCGGGTGTGGCTCAATCGATAGAGCCCCCGTTTACCATGCGGGAGGCCCCGGGTTCGCTTCCCCGTGCCTCCTTGTGAGAGCAGGCCGGCTGCGCAGCGCGGTGGGCTGATGCAGCAGGACCTCACAGCAAGGGGGAGATAAGCAGACACGGAAGAAACACACAGCGAATGGACACAGTAAAAACACAAGCAGCAAGGGGGGGGATAAATAAATAAATAAATAAATCTTTAAAAAAAAAAAGAAAGCTCTATCTCCAAGGACTTAGAATAAAGGCACTGTGAAAGTTTTAAATGGAGAATAACTCACCTGTGTACTCTTAGACAGTCTAGGTCAAGATCAACAAGAACATAAGAGACATAGGAACCATTCAAGATGTTTCTTCAGTTTCCTTAATTAAATGGAAAAGATACACACATATATTGACACTTCCTACACAAATCATAAGATTGTCAGTTTCTACAGTAAATTTATAAAACAAGATTAAAATTTATAAATTCCAAATTAATTCACCATATTAATTGTTTCTAGTATTATCAAGAAAATACATTAGAGTAATTTTTTAAAGAAAATGATAAAAACAAACCAAATTTGGTTAGGCTAAAATTAAATAAGCCACAAATATTTTTCAAGGAATAATACAAATAATGAACCATAGGGAAAAATAAAATCTCTGGAGAAAAATGGTATTGCTATACCTGGAGTACCTGCCAATGGCTGTTAAGACAAGGTAATAAAAGAATCACATTCATTGTATTACATGATATAGCCAAAGACTAAGGGTCCTTGACTTTGAATCTTGGGGATGATGTGGGAGATATAGAAAGAAAAACAACAACAACAATGTGGTAGCCAAATTTTGCATATTTCAAAGGAAGCATGAAAAACCAATCTACCATATGTATATCTTTATGGTCATAACAGAATCACCCACTAAAGGAATGTCATCAGTTGTACAAAGATGCCAACAATGGGTTGTTGTCTTGAAAATACTTTTCCATTTCCAACACCCTTGGAGCTATTGAATATGCAGAGACGAGCAAAAACAGATCTTCATAGACCCACAGAGCTCATGACAATTGGCGAACATTGGCAATACAAAAATCATGGCATTTAGGGGTGGCCCTAAAATTCAGGAGAAGCATTTTTTTTTGAAACAAGTATAAAAAGCAACAGGAGATTATTCTCATCTTTCTTAATCAAAATATTTTAATCAAATTTTAAATGGAAAGAAAATATATATAAATCCTTTAAGGTTGAGGAATGGGGGCAAAAATTGTTCTAATATGGTGCCAGAGATTGGAGCTCAAAATCTCTGAAAATAAAAGGTAAGAAGAAAAATTATCACCTAAGAGACTGGGTCATGATGGCGGAATCCTCTGTTCTAGATAGTCTTTGGTTTATTTTAACAAGGTACCTTACCTGTGGCAGAAGTGGCTGACTATTCACCAAGGCTTGTGCTCCCCTTCCACAAAGGAGAGTTGTTGCTGGGAAATGGCTGCCCAGCCAGGGGCTACATTTCCCAGTACCCCTTGCATATGGGTAAGTCTATAAAGCTCAGCAATGTGAGCACAAGTGATATTTGTCACTTTCTGAAATGGTGAAGAAACAGGTATACCTTCTCCTAATCTCACTCTTTCTCCACATCAAAACTCAGGCAATCTCTGAAGTCACATACTGAAAATGGCAGAACCTTGACTGCCTGACCCTGATGATGGTTGGAGCTCAACGTCCCCCAACCCCCATCTTCCCTGACCTGCCTCCAATCAGGAAAACCTCCATTGTAGTGTTATGTGAGAAAGAAGCAAACTCCTGTGTGGCAGTTTGATATTGTTTATGAATTCCAAAAATAGATATTGGATTATGTTTGTAAACTGGTCTGTCCCTCCGGGCATATTAGATTATATTGGATTCAGAGGTTTCACTTTTACTTGATTAAATAATGATTAAGACTTTGATTGGGCCACATCAGTAGGACCTTGCATCCCTGCCCCCTTGTGGGGGCTCACAGAGAAACTGCACCACAGAGAAGGGAGGTTGGAGTTTTGAGCTGGATCCCGGAAGTAGGCACACAGAGGAGGAGAGCAGCTGAGCCCAGAGAGAAACAAGTCCTGGGAAGAGAGGAACCCAGGAAACCTGAACTCTTGGCAGAGGTCAGCAGCCATCTTGCTCCAACACATGGCAACAGACCTTGGTGAAGGAAGTAAATTATGCTTTATGGCCTGGTTACTGTAAGCTTCTGTCCCAAGTAAATGCCCTTTATAAAGGCCAACAAATTTCTGGTATTTTGCATCAGCACCCTTTTGGCTGACTAGTATACCCTACTTTGTTATGTTACTCAAATTTAGGGGTTTGTTTATTTTAGCAACTACCTAACCAAAATCGCTTAATCCCATCTTGATGCTTGTCACTTAGGAGTTCCATAAATACTTGCAGAATAAATAAATCTGTAAAATGGGTATATAACATCAGTTTTGTCTATCTTGCAAAGTTTTGCAAGGATAAAATGAATTAATATAGATGAGCATTGTATTAGTCAGAGAAACAGACCAACACAAAGAGATTTATTATAAGAATTGACTCATGCGACTGTGGGGATTGGCAAGTCTGAATTCCATAGGACAGGTCACAAGCTAGAAACTTCAAAAAAGGTGATTTTTAAATCTGACACTTCTGAACTTTTAGGGGCAGGCCACAAGCTGGAAACTACAATGAAGGTGAAGTTGTGTTCTTCAGGAGAAGCTGGCTGGAGAAAAGGCAGAAATTCTTCTTGATGACTTCTGAAATCCTCAGCTCTTCTTTAAGACATCCAACTCATTAGATGAGGAGACTTCGCCTCATTGCTGAGGACACTCTCCTTTGTTGATTGTACATGCAATCAGGTATAGATGTAATCAGCTATACATGTGAGTCAATTTCTGAAATACCCTCACAGTAACAATCAGGTCACTGCTTGCACAACAGAACTGTACACCATAACTTATCAAGTTGACGTACAAAACAAACCTTCACAAATATGTTTGGAAAAAGTTTGAAAAATTTATTCCAATACCTTCATTAGCATTATTTTTACTACCAGGACAAAAGACAATAATGACAAACCAAAATATATGTATTTTGAAACACGAGTAGGGAGGTGTTTCTGTTTATAAAAAGACCTTTTTAGTGAAGGCTATAATTAACAGCCAACTAAAATAGCTGGGTTTTAGTCTAATGTGCTTTAGTGTCCATGGTAGTTTGAAGCTCTTATGTACCCTTGAGAAAACATGTTCTCAAATCTAATCCATTCCTGTGGGTGTGAACCCATTGTAAGAAGAACGTTTGATGAGGCTACTTCAATTAAGGTGGGTTCCACCTCAATCAGGATGAGTTTTTAACTTATTACTGGAATCCTTTGTAAGAGAATGAAATTCAGACAGAGAAAAAGCCACAGGAATAAAGAGCCTGGGCATCAACAGAACATGGAAGAGAACAGAGAGACCAGGAAAGGCCACCATGTGCCTTGCCATGTGACGGGGAGCCAAAGATTACCAGCAGCCAGTTCCAGAATGCCGGTCTTCAGGAAGAAAGATGCCTTAATGATGCCTTGATTTGGACTTTTTCCTAGTCTCAAACCATAAGCTAAATATATTCCCATTGTTTAAGCCAAACTATTTCATGGTATTTGTTTAAGCAATCTAGCAAACTGTGGTAGTCTGAGGGTTTTATGGACCCCAGAAAAGATCATGTCCTTGGTGCTAATCCATTTCTGTGGGTATAAATCTTTTGATTAGATTTCTTCAGTAAGGTATGACCTAGGGTGGGTCTTAATCCACTTACTGGAGTCCTTTATAAATGGGATGAATGTGGAGAGAGGGAGCCACAGAGACAAAGAGAAACCCATGGAAGCTGAGAAAGGAAGTCACAGAAACTAGGAAGCTGAAAGCAACAAAACCTGGAGGAGAAGGGAGATGCTATATGTGCCTTCCTATTTGATAGAGGAGTCCAGGATCACCAGCAGCTGGTCTTCAGGGAGAGAGCATTGCCTGATGCCTTAATGTGGACATTTTCCTCAGCCTTGGAATTGTAAACTTATAAGTTAATAAATCCCCATTTTAAAAGCCAACCCATTTCTGGTATATTGCTTTTGGGAGCTTTTTGCAAACTAAAACAGAAACTAAGAGTGTCCAAAGGAAAATGATTATAAGTGGCAAAATGAGCATTTGAGCAGGGTATGGAACTTTGCCGAGGGAAAGCAAACAAGATAGAGCAAGGTGGTAATACAGGGAATCAGTGTTAAGTCTCATACATTTGACATTTCCATAAAGGGTCTAGAGGAAGATATAGGGGAGATGCATGATAATGATACTTTCCATGATGCCAAATTATACTTCTGTACTTCAATGTGACATCAAGAGGCACCAGGAATAGGAAAGGGACAAAAGGGAGGTTAAATGAAGAAAAGGCTGAGAAAATTATGTTCAGCTTGGAAAATGTAAGGTTATACTTTAAGAAAACAAATCAGAACCCTGAACATTACATAACACAATAATATGGAGGGATTAGCTTCCATGTCTGAATTTGTTTGTAAACTGAGTAAATAGATATGTTCATTCTCTAGTTCCTCAGAAACAGAAAATAAAAGGAAATTTGCAGATACATGATCAAATCATATATCTTGCAAATTGGCAATCCTCTGAAGTCTACATATATGTTCCTCCTCATTCTACAATTGAACTAGTTTCAAAAGCAAATCATTGTTATCTCAATTTTAAAGTTGGAAAGTACAAAGCACAGAGGAGTAAGATGTATTTCCTGCTACCAGAAGACTACTAAATTTCATTCTCCAACAACAACACCATATTCACCCCAGCCACAGATAGTGCTTACGGCACCAGTAGATTACCAAGCAGTAGAGGAATGAAAATAGATGGAATAAAGTAAGTGAAAATAACTACATTATTCCAAAGAAGTTATGATTTCAACTACCTGAATCATATATACAGATAGGAATAGTTCTACTTTTAGAATTTATTAATTTTGTGAAGAAATATATAGGAAATTAAGAAAATAGAAGACAAATATAATTTTCACTTCCTTTTATTAAATATGATAGATAATGGTAGAGTCTATCAGAGAAAAAATAAGAAACCATAATATATAGGATTTTGTAATTAAATTATAAAGTACTGATCTATAAAAAAGTAGGAATGGGAAAGATGCACATTTCCTGACTGAAACTATTTGGGCAATTAAGATTTGGGCAATTGTTTGTAAATTGAACAAGATCATAACTGAGTAATGGAATTAGTAGTATCTTTTACTATAGCATGCTATGATTAGCAATGTTTTTAAAGAGGTCATAATCCTAATAAAGCTCACTGTACCAAAAGGTAAATCACATACCACAGCATGAGGTTAAAGAAATAACTCTAAAGATGATCATTTATGTTTCTGTGATGACATGAGATGATAAGCATATTCTCAGGGTTAGTGCCTTGTAAAAATTGTGAAGGGAAGCTGGTCAATTCTTCCTGCTCTCCTCATATCAAAAATAGCTCTCATATCCTTCCATGACAAAAAGTTAGATAATGCTGATAGCTTGAATCTACCTTTTCCAGAGATATTTGCATTTTAATAGGAATCAAAGTATTGAGGCAGGCTAGATAGGGAATCAATAGACTAATCTTGAACCTGGCAGAAAAACCACCGCCATTAAGCACATGACCTTCGGTAACCCCAAGATGGCTGCTAGAAGACCTTTGTGAGAACTCCCATTTGGAATAAGATTTCCTCCGGAAGCCAGGGGCCTTATCATTGGGCACTCCCAGGGGATTGATGGGTGAGGTAATCAATCAAAACAGCAAACAGCTGGGACTCCTCCCCTGTCATTAGCAAAGGGGCGGAATATTTAATGGTTCAAAAAGCAAGCACAAAGGCCAAACCTCTCTCTCTTGCCTTTGGACCCCTGTTCTGCCTTTCTTTGCCCTCACCCAGATCAATACACAAGTAAAACCTGGACATTTGTAATCTATAACGGAAAATTGTATTCTATAAATCAGCCCTCATTATCACCTTTTAGCCCCTTCCTCTCTATCTGGGACCCATGATATATTATTTTCCCCCATTTCTTTTCCCTTCCTTCCTTAATAAATTATTGGCCTAACTAACCTGGCTTCCTCTTGAAATTTATTTCTTGTAGCTTAGCCAAGAACCTAGAGAAAATCCAACAACAATATTATGCAAGAGAACACTCACCTGAGAGTGGGTAAGAGATTTGGGTAAAGGATAATGACCTCTCCCAAACCTCTGAACTCATTCATGTAGATGCTTCATCTCAAACTTTCCCACCAAGGAAAATGAACTTAAACCCCTAGTAGCCTCTGAACTTCGCCCAAAGTGGCCTGACATCAGGTTAACATTTTTTAATATCTTAATGCTTTATCATAAAAATACATATGAATTTTGGACCCTAGTCCACTCTACATGTGTTTGTTTTAAAATAAGAATAATGGGTTCTCCTTTTTTGGCATTTGAGAATGATTCAAGGGAAAACACAAAGTTTTGTTGGTTGTTTTAAGGACCCCCTTCACATTCCACTCTACTTTCCAGGCACATTGACAAATATCTGTTGTTTGTCTTGGTGTAAGAACAATGGATATGCTGTTTTCCACTCAACTGATGATATTGACACCATATTTTCAATATGAATCTTTCAGACCCACAATAGATCCAGCAGGTATGATGTGTGTATTAGTCAGCCAAAGAGGTGCTGATGCAAAATACCAGAAATCTGTTGGCTTTTATAAAGGGTATTTATTTGGGGTAGAAGCTCACAGTTACCAGGCAATAAAGCATAAGTTACTTCCCTCACCAAAGTTTATTGCCATGTGTTGGAGCAAAACAGCTGCTGACATTTGCCAGGGTTCAGGCTCCTTGGGTCCCTCTCTTCCTGGGGTTTGCCTCTCTCTGGGCTCAGGCTTGCATCACTCTACAAGGCCAGCTGTAGCCTATCAAGTGAACAGCTCGTCTCTTTTCCCGGAGCCTACTCTCCTTCCTCACGACCAAGCTCCTCTGTGTGCTTGCTTCCCCAGGCTCCAGCATTAAAACTCCAACATCAAAACTCCAACTCAAAACTCCAACTCTGTCCTTTGCCATGTCTTTTATCTTTTATTCCCCACCCACCAAGGGGTGGGGCTCAATGCCCTACTGACATGGACCAATCAAAGCCCTAATCATAACTTAATCATGCCCAGATGAACAGACCAGTTTACAAGCATAATCCAATATCTATTTTTGGAATTCATAACTATATCAAACTGCCAAACTGCTACACTACAACCTCTGAATTCCAAAAATACATTACAATATTCAAAAAAACCTTAAATCAGTAAAAATGCAAGTACAAAATCATATCATAATCAGTTTAAAGAAATACAGTTTGTTTTCGAGCAAAATCCTGTCTGCTGTAGATCTCTGAAACTTAAAAAACCATTTAACTGCTTTCAATACACAAATGGAAAGACAAAGGATAAACATTTTCATTACCATAAGGAGAAAATGGGACGTTAAACATGAGTCATGGGACCTCTACAATTCAGTAAACCTGCAGGGCATCCTCCATTCAATTACAAAGTCTGAGAGTCATTCTTAAGATGATGGTTTCTTCTCCTTGGGGCCACACGGGGACCCAGCCTTTCCACAGGATTGCCCAATGGCCATTTTCTCGGTTCCACCCTCATCAAGCATCTGGGTGTCGACCAAGCTCCAGACCTTACCCTTAATAGTGTTGGGATGATTGCCACACCTTACCCAATCTTTGGGTTAGAGTCTTAGCCCTCTAGTACAGTGAGGTGAAGAGAACATTCCGCCTAACCTTTGGCATACAGGCTCAACCCTCTCAGAGCAACGAGTTGACCACCTGGCCTTCCCTACCCTTTGGCATACAGGCTCAACCCTCTCAAAGCAAAGAGTTGACCACCTGGCCTTCTCTAATCCATGGGGGACAAGCACACCCTTCTCAGACCTATGGGATGCTGACCTTAACTGCCCTAATCCTTGAGGAATGTACGCCACCCTCTCTGCACCCTGGGGTGGCAAAACTCTCCCAGAATATAAGGTGGGAACATCCACCCTCTTCAGCTGCCAGGGCAAACTCACCCTCTCTGCACCCTGGGATGGCAAACCTCTTCCAGAAGATCTGGTAGGAACATCCACCCTCTTCAACTGCTGGGGCAAACTCACCCTCTCTGTACACATGGGTGGGGTTCCTCTCTTGGCCCAAGGTGATGTCTTGATTCCAGATCTCAGCTTCCATGGTTTTCCTCTTGAAGCAGTTTCTTCTTCAATCTTTCCTTTCAATGACCTTTTTTGTCCAAGCTGACAGTGGTTTTGTTCATATAGCGCTCTCAAAAACTTTGTTGGTTTAGCATGCAGGTAGCAGGGGTCCAAGTCAGCAGACAGTAAGACTTTCCACAAGTCTTTCCGAGATAACTGCATTTTCAATCCTGATTTACAAGTTCCAAGTTTAGGCAAGTCCACAAATGGGGCACTATCATCTAGGAGCTTGATTTCCAGAGGCTTGGAATTCCCAGAATTAGTTTCTGTTTCCTTTGTGCCCAATAATTCAGTCCTCAGCTTATCCCGCTCATCTAGCATTTTGCTATAAGCTGCAAGGAGAAGCCAAGCCACATTTTCTGGGTTTACTTTGGAAAGTTCTTCAACTAAATGCCAGACTCGCCATTTTCAAATTCTGCCTTCCATAAAACACCAGGAGTTAGTCTTCCTAAGTTCTCTGCAACGTTAAAACATGGATCACCTTTCCTCCAATTTCCAATAATAGTTTCATCAATTACTTCTAAGGCATCATAAAAAGTCTCTTTAGAGTCCATATTACTAACAACAGTCTCTTCAAAGCAATTTAGGCCTTCTCCATCAAGCATCTCACAATTCCTCCAAAAAATACCCCTTATCCATTTATAAAACCGTTCCAACATTTTGATAATTGCAAAAGCACTTCCCCACTCCTCAGTACCAAATTCTGTATTAGTCAGCCAAAGAGGTGCTGATGCAAAATACCAGAAATCTGTTGGCTTTTATAAAGGGTATTTATTTGGGGTAGAAGCTCACAGTTACCAGGCCATAAAGCATAAGTTACTTCCCTCACCAAAGTTTATTGCCATGTGTTGGAGCAAAACAGCTACTGACATTTGCCAGGGTTCAGTCTTCTTGGATCCCTCTCTTCCTGGTGCTTGACTCTCTCTGGCCTCAGGCTTGCTTCAATATACAAGGCCAGCTGTAGCCTATCAAGTGAACGGCTGTCTCTTTTCCCAAAGCCTTCTCTCCTTCCTCACGACCAAGCTCCTCTGTGTGCTTGCTTCCCCGGGCTCCAGCATTAAAACTCCAACATCAAAACTCCAACTCTGTCCTTTGCTATGTCTTTTATCTTTGATTCCCCACTCTTCAAGGGCAGGGCTCAATGCCTTACTGACATGGGCCAATCAAAGCCCTAATCATAACTTAATCATGCCCAGATGAACAGACCAGTTTACAAGCATAACCCAATATCTAATTTTTTCATAACTATATCAAGCTGCCAAACTGCTACAATGTACAAGGACCACTTTTTTTGTTTTATTTGAATAAACTATAGCCAAATATACTGTGTAGCAAGTAGCTACATGGTGTGCAGTGGGTACATAGGCTCTTGCACAACAGAAACTTGCAGCAAATGATCACTTTATTACTTATTCAGCACAAAGGGCCCAAAATGGCAGGGAAAGAGATCCCATCATGGCCAGTCTCCCTGGGTGGCCCACTGCTCTGGTCAGGGTTTTTGGTTTGCCTTGAAGGGGAGAGACATAATTGTGCTACTTGAGTGTTGAGTATTTATCCACCCCAGGGGTAGGGGGCCCTGCTTCTGAGAATTTCTGCCCTGATAAGCTTCTGGGACTGCTTGTTCCGGTTTTAAGTATGGTCAGGCCTTTTCATTAGACCTAACATCTCCCTGGGGCTATGAAATGGAAACAGACTGAAACATCTGCACACAATATAAAAGGCAGGAAAGGATGGGAAGGAAGGGAGTTGGCCCCTAAATGTATGCCTGTGACTTCCCCAGCATATACTTTGTTCGACCTGAATCACTAAGATTGGAAAATATACTGACCAATCTGTTATGTGGTGAGTCAATGCCTGTGAATAAATATGACCAGAAACAATCCTTCCACAAGCAACAAAACGGAACAATTATAGTAAAGTTGAACAACATAGAAAGTAATTTGTGAGAATTCAGTCCCAACAAAACCCAACCAGTATACTTCTGTGGTATTTGGGCTTGAAGGTAATTGCCCAAACTTCCAATATTTTTGGTGAAGTCCAAATTAAGAGTTGCAGAGGCAAAACAGAAAAAATGCAATTTACTATAATGGCATAAATTTGAATATTTGCAAATAAAAGACGGAAGATAGTCAAGAAAATCAAGTATTTCGTTGGATTTTTGTTGAGTTCTTATTTTAAAGCACACATTATTATAAAGGACCCCGAAAATTACCCAGACTACAGATTACCCTGAGAATGATCATAGCCTGGGCACTGGCTTCTCCTAATAAAAGTCCACATTGCAATGGTTTTCATACCATAAAGTCACATTGAAATGTTTCCTTAGAAAATACAACTCTTTATAAGGAGAGGAAAAGGAAGTAGCTTCTAAATTATGACAGCAGTTGATATTAACTATAGAGTAGTCATGATCACACCCAGAGGAGTAGAAATGAAGTAAATGTTCAGATTTTAATGCCCTTGTGCTGGTCCATTAACACTTCCAGCCATTTGAAAATCATGAAGCCAGGGGCTATTTCAGGGTCTTTTGTCTCTCTCGGACAGAAGAATATTAAGATTACACTTCCAAGGGAAAACAAAAACTGAAAATGAGTGTCCACTACCAGTCAAACACAATCATACACCCCATTAGTGCCTTACGAAGACACTAACGCCCTCCTGGAGATGAGCTTTAGATTCAGCTAGAGTTCAAATTACCTGCCCAAGCTCGAGTGGCAAGCAAAGGGCAGAGTTGGAAGTTGAACAAATCTTCATAACCTAAAGAATTTCCACTCCTCTTCCCCAGGCATAGCCCATCCTCTCCTTTCTTGTCACCCCTACCCCTTCTTCCCTGGGAAACATAGGAACACCTCCAGAGGGGAGACGTCTGTTGTTTTGTATCCAAAAAGTGGCAAATGTTTCTGATCTTTCTCCTTCAATTCCATCCAGCTGTGGTCCAGGCATAAGGTCAGGAGCCAGATTACAGCAGGCTTTGGAATTCCCTAAAGCAGTTGTTTGAAGATTTTGCATGTATCAGAATCACTTAGGGGCCTTGTTTAAGAGACATAGTCTCAGGGCCCACTTTATCTACTATTAGCAATTTCAGTAGAGGGTATGGTCATGCGCATTTAAAAAAAATGATTCAGATCATTCTGATACAACCATAGTGGGAAAAAAATCTCTGATTTAACCAGAAGAGATGGCCCAATCCCAATCCCAGATCAATACCAAATGGGCCACTGGAAACAATATCCTAAAATGGCTCCAGAGCTAGACCCCTTCTCCTCAAAAATTAAGCACAGCTTAAAAGCATCTTAAAGGAGTTAATTGTCCCCTGAAAAGGATAGAATCAGCATTAATATGACTTTCCAGTTCTCTTCAGATTGAAACTGATTCAAAAACTTCTAACTAGAATTAAAACAGCAGATTTCATAAGACTGTAAAATTATCAGGTGACACTTTCTATCACTGCAGTCTTAAAATTAATAAACTATGAATATGCAAACAAAGTAAAACATGCCTAAACAGATGAACATACATCAGAAACAAAGGCCAATCTCTTTGCCTCCTAGAAAATATTTTAACAAAATTGTTAATTCTTTGGGATTTTCCAAATGAATAAAATTAAGAACTTTAGTACTACTTCAGGTAATTTTGCCAAGTAAATTTATAAGAAGGAGATAAAATTTTAAAATCCATCTGAGCATTATAGAATCTTTTTTATGATATCAGAATAGAAATATCAGGATAGAAACTTAAGAATTCTGCCTTAACCCAAGGAGATGGCACAACATATGTCATTCTCTACCTAAAGAACTCTCTGAAAGATGTGTGGCTTCAGAGACAATCTTGAAAATGGCCCCCAGTGGGTCTGCCCTGGATATTGCCAAGTCTACCACATGCAGGAAGTCCTGCTAGAAATCTATGGTGGATAGCACAGAGAGAGGGACCTGGGTTCTAGTTCCTGCTCTGCCAGGTATAAACTGTGTTACTTTAAACAAGTCACTTAATTTGCCAAAACTTGGACAATCAGAAAACATAATGTGGAACTACTTAAAGAATGTAACGTAATCTGTTTGATTTCTTTAATCCTAAACTATCTGACTAGGCAGACTGCATTAATGATATTAGTACCTCTGAGGCAAAAAACACACAAGAAAATTTAAAAAAAGGAAAATGATTTTTCTAAAAAAATCTTTAAAGATATACATTTAAAAGAAATACGGAATAATAATATGGGCACAGGGCTAATGAATGAATCAAGATCTTAATTGCATTGCTAAGGATACAAAATATAAACAACATGCATTCTTTTAATTTTCTTCAAATTATCAAGTAGACTTTTATCAGTAAAGATACAGTAAACAGATTTCATTTTAAAGAGTCCTATTTTTTCATACATACCCTATTTTATTCCTGAAAAGATTTGAATTAGCTAAGCAATTGGTTGAACATTTTTACAAATCTTAGTTGTTTGAATGACAAGAAAACCATAATTGAAAAAATTGAGATTTTAAAAACCTGAAATGTGTATAATTTTTAAAATATTATTTTAAGAGAGAGCCCACAAACAATTCTAAAATTTCTATTTCTTAAAATATCTACATACCAAAATATATATCCTGTGCCTAATTAAGATATTTGTATTCGTTTTTGCTACATTTGTATGCAAACCTGACTTTTCTCCTGAGAAAACTGAGGGTAAAATAATGGGTGGTCTAACGTGGGCTTCCAGCATTTTAATGAAGACCAACACTTCACAGAGCCAGAGACAGTCTAAGTCCCTTAGATGCATCATCTCTTTTTATCTTCTCAACAACCCTAAAAAGTCACTACCATTATTATTCCCATCATATAGTTTTGGAAACTAAGAATTAGGAAGTTAAGTATCTTGCCCAAAGTTATGCAAGAACTAAAATATAAATACAGCTTCATTTGTATTTATACTTGTAATTATCTCCTTTTCCTGCTTCCCTTTCACTTCATATTTTTCAAAAGAATCACTTCCTCCCAATACATTGCTACAATGTCTCTCTATATGGCCACTCTGATCAGGTATTTTGTTTTCTGTGATGCAAAATGAAGAAATTCTGCCACAAGCTTCTGTGTCTTCTTGTATCACCACTTCCTTCCGCCAGCCAACTCACCAAGATAATTTGATGAGGCACTGAGTACTTGGGCATAATGTGAACTTTCTAAGAGTTGTCAGTGTCAACATATGGATGGAAAGATAGGTCTAGGAGGCCACTTCTCCCGGGGGGGAGGTGGGTGGGTGCATTACTATGACTCTCACCTAGATGTGACAAGGGGAACATTAAGTCTGCTACTGTATTGCTTGTTCCCTGAGATGCACTGAAAGAAAAGCAAATTATTTTCTCTAGGAAATCAAGTTTATTACAAATAAATCATTCATGTGCTATTGAAAAGTTTTGCATATGGATGAATCCAAGACTTCTCATTTTTCCTTCCATTTCTACAGTGTCTCTGTGGTCATGGCTTGAAACACATCACAAAAAAAAGGCCCGTTGGCACTATTTCACTACTAATTCTAAACATGCATGAGTCATGTTTTGTGATAGAGTATATATTTGGGAATGAATCAGCTAACCCTAACTGGGTAAAAAGGCAGCATCTTGTCAGGGATCTCTTATCACCCTATGGAGCCCTTTACCCAAATATATTCCTATGAAAACTGTTTGAAAAGGAAAAATTTATCATATACCCAAATGATTTGTTGGAGAACTAATTCCTACAATTCCCTTGCTACTCTTCTCTAGCAATACAGTTATGTGGCAGGAGAGAAGAAAGTATAATATAGTAATACCTGTGGATTATATAGCACAAGCATACCCTTTGCTGTGGGCTAGATCCCAGTAAATTTCCCACCACAACAATTCCACACATCAATTCCAAACCTGCCCCTCATTTCAAGACAGGTTGTAAAATTCACCCTTGTAAAAGAGCTGCCTAATTTCTTTTCAAGCCCAACCCTTCTCAATGCCAAGATTCAAGTGTGAATGACCTTATAGCTATGAGATCCCCATTATCAATACCTCCAAGAGTGTCCTATTGGAGCAGGCTAGTAAAATAGGGAATCAATAGATGGATCTGGAACCTGGCAAGAAGTCCACGTGGATATCAATACTCCCACAATGGCTGCTGGAAGACTCTCACAGATTCTGCCATTTGGAATGAGATTTCCTCCGGAAGCTAGGAGAAGCCCTGGATATTCTCCAGGGGCCTTATCATTGGGCCCTCCTGGGGGATTGATGAGTGGATAATCAATCAAAACAGTAAACAGCTGGAACTCCTCCGATGCCATTAGCAAAGGAGTGGAATAATTAATGGTTTAAAAAGCAAGCGCAAAGGCCGAACCTCTCTCCTTCATGCCTTTGGACCCTTGTTCTGGCTTTCTTCACCCCCGCCTGGATCAATACATAAGTAAAACCTGGGCATTTATAATCTATAATGGGAAATTGTGTTCTATAAATCAGCCCTGTTTATCACTTTTCAGCTCCTTCCTCTCTACCTGGGACCAATGATCTGTTATTTTCTCCCATTTCTCTTTCTTCCATACCTTAATATATTACTGGCCTAATCAATGTGGCATGCTCTTGAAATTCATTTCCTGCAGTTTAGCCAAGGACCTAGACAAAATCCTTTTACACTATATTGTTTGTGCCTGTGGAGTGAAACACCTTTAGTTTTTGCTTTTAGGACAAGTATGCTGTGAGCCCACTAGCATGAAATTGATTGCATGGCTCATTCATTCATTAACCAATATTTCACCAGTGTCTCTGTCGGGACAGGCACTGAGCAAGGTGCTAAGAATACAACAGTAAGCAAGACAAACTTGGTCTTGGTGTTCATTATCAGGGTGGAGAGAAAATCTGTCAAGTAATTTCAGTGGAGGCAGTCATAGACATACTTAACTTACTAACCCTCAACTATACTCATTTAGAGAAGAAAGAGGAAGAATAATAAGAGGAACAGTTGGAGGAGGGAAAAAGAAAGAGAGAAACGCTAAAATGTAAGTTCTGCCCACCATTCTTCTCCTTCTTCTCTCATGAGGTAAACACATGAACATGAACTCTAAATTGCCACCTGCCACTCATACTGTGAACATCTCTCCACGCTCTCAATGATCTAAGGGTTTTAAAGGTGTGACTATTAAACACAAGGCACTATCTTCACCTGATCTTCAAGTGAATTAACACTTGAACACTTGTGCTGGATTTAAAGAAAGGATAAGTAAATATATCCACCAATATGGTGCCTTCCTACAGGATTTTTCAAAGGTTATTTTAACTGTATGTGAATCCTGATTACTGAAATGCATAAGCTATGTCTCCACTTCACAATAAAGTATTGTGTACAGTAAGAATGAAAAGTTCCAGGTGCTAATATGAACAAAATTTTTCCAGTTTGATTTCACAGATCACCATATATACAAGTGAGGAATGGATGGAGAAAGGGGTTGTGTTTTCTGACAAACACTGTAAAGCTAAATCTCTTTTCCTTTACCTCTGCCCTTTGAACACTGTTGATATCTTTGGTGTGCAAAGTAATTTTGAAAAGATCAAAGCATTTTACCATTGGGACAAGATCTTTTCTCACCTTGGCGAATGTTGCGTTTAATCCCAATGCAGTTATTCATGATACAAATGAGATCAATCTAAAACGACCCCCTTATCAGTATCGTCGCTCTTCATTTCTAAGAGTAGACTCTTAGAATGAGACAGTTGACTATTTCCTTCCAGTTGTGTCCTCAGTGACATTACTAACAACCCTGCTCCAATGAACTGGGTTATGGGAAAGACTCTTTGGATGAACATACTCCATGTAATGAAAGAGAATCAGAGTATAAAATGAAAGCAATTGCATGGATAATTCAAGGCAAAAGCTCACATCTACCTCTATTATCTGGATACTTGCAGTGGTAAAGACAGAGTAAATAATCCAGATAATTGCATTATTTCATCAACTCTTTGAGACTTTATATACAACTACTAAAAATTTCTTCGTTTCTTTTTGCAAATAGGTCAGTTTCTAAGAGAAATTGAAATAAATTAGTAGCAAAATCAATAAACACATTATCATTCAAATAAAGATTTGATAGCCCAGAGAAGTGTATTGGTCCTATAGCAAAATGGTAGCAGTTAACTTTTGCATTACTGTTGTATTACAATATTGCTTAATTGATATTCAAAAACATGCAAGGCCATGCTACTTTCCAATAAACTGAAGTGTAAAGTGTTGAAATGAAGAAGAACAACCAGAATGCATAAATAAAATATGAAAAATTTTGTCATGTTCTATTAGGATTTTTCATGTTAGCATCCTATTATATTAGCATTTGTTTTCACTAATATGATATGAAAATTGCTGATATGATTGCATGGTCATATCTTGTTAGGCAACTCAAATTCTAAAATTATATGATTCTAATATAAGATGAAAGAAAATTGTTACTATTATAAAAAATTTCTAATGTGATGTGAAGGTCTATCTGGAGAAAAAAAGAAGTTTGTTACTTTAGTGTTGTTTCTTGTAAATATTTTCTTCATGGAACCAGGTGGTGATAAATAAGGAAGAATTGGGCTTAAGAACAGCACTACTGGATTGGATGCACAAGTGGAAAATATTTCTCTCAGGTAGATAACATCCTCCTTGAATTTTTTTTATCCATTCCAAACAGTCATGAGTATTGAGGAGCAGAGTTGAAATCTATTTTTTTCTTTAATGAAGAAGGTAGCTGCAGTCATTTAGGGTGGGTTTTGTTTTTTTGTGGAGTTTTTTGGTAAGAAAAGTCACTATGAGTAATATATCTTCTCATAAAATGCTTTCATGTGAAGTTATTATTAATATGGAGTCTCTAAAGAACTTGAAGGCATAACTTAGTTTTGCTTTGAATTAATTGCTAAACAATAGAGCTTGACATATACTATGTGGTGATAAATGTAGGGTGTTGCTGAAGAGAACTGTTTTTTTTTTGGTGCTTACAAGAAACTGCTTTTTAATTTATTGCACGTCTTAAATGTAGTCTGCTTTATTAAATAATTTTGTCTTACACCAAAATCTCATTTTCAATTTAGGGGTGAAAGTGATACTTTGGGGTAACAGAACTAAAATATCTAATGTAACTTTGAAGTCAAAGTAGGCTTCTTTATCAAAATGTATGTTTTATCTTGCAGAAATATGGCATAAGAATCAAGTTTAGAGCTGAAAGAAATGTTGCAAGAAAACTTGAAATAAAATAATTGGTTGTAAAGATATTAACACTTTTAAAAATACTGATTTCAAAATCCTGTAAGATTTCCTAAAATATTATTTTTGAATGAAGACTGCCACATTTTAATATTTATCTTAACGTAACATTTTATATACTGAAGAAACCATTTTTCCCAAAGATGACATTATCAACAGTTTGCAAAATGATTATGATTGCTTGAAGGGCTTGGCTTAGGAAATCTAGTCCTGACATATATTACTTTTATGGAAAATAAATTTATCTCAATCGGCTCTTAATGTCAGCTGAAAAGGGGAACCATTTAAAATTAGCTGCCAGACACAAAAATGATCTTAGTTGAAATTAGAATATATTTTATTAAAAAGACAAAGTGACAAACCTGACTTTTGGATAGGGCAACATTTTTAATACAATATATTATTATCTTAAATATGGTGTAGATTGTGTTTGTTAGATCCAGACTACCCCCATCTCTCTCTCATTTCCTCCAACTCCCAGGGCCCAATCCCATGTTTCAATTCTTTGAAAATGTTTTGGAATAAGAACCATTCTAATGCACACTTCTACTGGGCCATTTGGAGCCCTGTGTAGAACCAATAAAACAAATTAGCTGAAATAACAACTGAGCTCATCATGAGAATGTTTAAAATGATAAGACTTGAATTATAGTTTTTCTAAATGGCAATGGACTCAACTAATTACCACATGCTGGCCTTCTTTGAGGAACCAGGTCTCGTTATCATGGTCCAAGGCAAAGATAATCAGGTGGAAGAAGTTTCTGGAGCCAGTGATAAGAACAGGAACATCCATATCACTTTTTTATCCATTTCCAATATTGCTATATTGTCCAAAGATCAGATTTATCTTGAAAGAGGAGAGTGAATTTTAAGATTAATAAACAAGAAATTAAAAATGTAACCCGACTGTAATATCTTCCATAAAGAATAGATTTTTCCAATTTCTTTATTGCTAGGGTTTTTTCAATGATGTAAACTTCATTCTTATCTATACTCTAATTAATCAAGATAGCATGATCCATCCTAAAGTTGGATGCTATCCTAGGCAACTTTTCTAGCTTAACTTTCATTAAAATCACCAGCATGGTGAAGATGTAATGTGTCACCAAGGCCCTTGTCTTTATTTCACTCGAATAGTGGTGGAAGCTGCGAAACTTCCACACTGTATTATCTACTGCAAGGAGAATACTGCCAGCCCCAAATCAAATGCCTTCCTTCTCTCAAAGCCCCAACAATACCGCCCTCTCCCCCCATAAATTAGCAGTGTTTAGAAGGAGACTTGCCCACATTCTATAGATGAATTTAAGGAAAATCTCTGTCATCCATAATACATTTGGGCTCCTTTCTAGTTGAAGATTTATATATTTTTTTATTGATGGGTTATGAATATTGACACAGGCGATATTCATTGTTTATTGAAGACTTGTTTACATAAAAGATCTTCACAGGCTACCCCCTAAGTCTAAAGGTCCTAAACCAGTGTCAGGGAGCTGTCTGGGTATTTTTTCCCACGTATTGCACTGCCATTCTACCAACAATAGAGGCCCATTAACGTTTGGCCCTTCAAGTTACTGCAGCCCAAGCCTCAGTGGCAGGACGTCTGCCCAATATGTAAAATAACGGAATGAATGGATTCCTTGGAAACAATGATAACAAGACCTGGCTGAGCTAACTGTGACAGCATGTGGTAATTTTCCAGCCCGCTGGCCCTGTAAAGGAAACGGGAACACAAAGCATAGACTGCGGGGCGGGCCGGCCTGAATAGCTGCAAACAAGTGCAGAATATCTGATGATGTCATACGCACAGTTTGACAGATGGGGCTGGACAATTTTTCCCCCTTCAAACATGCTCTTAACTATTTGTATTCCATTGGCTTCTCACTTGGGAAGTTCAATCCTGCAATCACCTGCTTGAAAGACTAAACAAACCTTAACTGTCATGTGCTTGATTCAAGTACCACCAGTTTTATGAAGAAAAATGATATCCATTATGAGTGGCTGAATGCTGGGGGAGCAGTGGGGGAGGGGTGTTGTTGTGGATTAAGGCGTCATCTCAGCTTTCAGCTGTGGGCCAGGTTTTGAATCTAGCTCTGGCTGGATCCTGCCATACACTTTGAATAGCATAATGAAGTATTGTTATTGCTTCAGTCTAGTCATGACATCAGGGAAACAGACATCTAAAGTTATCAAAACTGATTACTAGCTGAGCTTTTGTGTCTATAAAATAAATGCATTAAAAGAAGGCCCTTTTCTCCCCCCAGTCTTATGGGTGTTCTCTGAAGGTCGGCCGTTTTAGTGTTCATAACATTGTGCCATTATGTATAAGTTGGTGTTAGGGTGTATCTATACACAGTGTTCTCCCAAAATACGTTGCTGTGTGGATCTGTGTGCGTGTGTGTTTAAGTTGGAGCATGGGAGACAGAGAAAATGAAGATTGACAACATTTATAAAAATGAGACACAACTCAATTAAAATTCACCGAAAATAGTAAGTGAACCAGTGTACTCAGTTTAATTGTAATGACACAAAACTGTCTTTTTCTTCCCTTCAAATAAGTAGCTGCTTTGAATCTCACATGTCTTCCACATTTTATTCATTTGGTTCTTTTTATTTACTTTTCAAGGAATTTATGTAAATATATGTAGGCTACAGAATGGGTCCCAGATACAGCTTTATTCTTTAATCTTTTCATCAAATAGCTAACCAAAGCAGGTTAGCCAAGGGATTTTGTTTATGGAAAAGTGATATCTGTCACACACACAAACACACACACACACAAACATGGCACACTGCCTAGGTTGTAGAAACAAGAATAATAGTAATAGCATGATAACAAAAATTAATGATTAGGATTTACAAAGCACCTTTTCAACTAGGAAAGCACCACCCACTAAACTACTGTCTCCAGTCTCCCAGATAATAGAAGCTTTATAGAAACTATCCCAAACTTAACTTCCCCTGTCTTCACTAGCACAATTGTTGGGTAGGAAATTTTTTAAAAACAATAGAAAATTATAAGTGCAAGCGAGGGGAATTCTCCCCATCACCTTTGAAGATTGGTTATGCCCCACGCACCTCCACCCCTATACTCATCCTTGCCTTTTAGAAGTTGAAGGTGAAAAAACATTGCCTTAATATCCTCTAGCAGTCACCAACTCAACTTACCTAGACACAATCAGGCTAAGCTTTGGTCATCTTTCACTCATTCATTCAATATTGAGGTCCTACTATATGTTGGTCACTAGGTTATAGCTTTATTCTATGCATATACTACAGCTGGGATTGTATTACTTCTTCTGTGTGTGTGTGTGTGCACGAGTTTGTGTGTTACTTCTTTGAAGTCAGTGGAAGAGAATTATTTGCACAATGCACGTTTGCACCAATGGCTACTTTTTAACAGCAGAGTTATGGCTCATAAGCAGCCGCAGTCTATTTCTAGGTCATGCCCAAGTGTGAGGGCCTAAAGTTTCTGCCATAGCTTCTGTTGAATGAGGTGCTGATAACAGGGTACATTGTTTATGAAGAGAAGTTTGTCCCTGCTTCCCACATTTCCCACTAACAAGCACTAAGGCCATCTCTCCACATGTTTACACCAGATGGAGCTACCCATCTGTTACAAAAAGTCAGAGAGTTCTATGAGTAGCTGTGATGCTTACATCTCTAGGTAAGACTGAGAAAGTGAGAGGGAAGAAAGAAAAGGTAGGGATAGGTAACAAGAGCTTTCAACTATCACAAGCCGTCATCTGAAGACATCGACTGGCTGTTCTTTAAGATCACTTATGTCAGTAGCCTGAGCAGGGCTCCCCTAGAAGGCCTTGAGATCATAGCCAAATAGTCCAGTTGAGGAACAGTGTGATACTGGATAGGAGGGAAAAACAGAATCCCTTGTTTCAAAAAGTGTGATAACACTTTGGCTTTCTCAAAGTCCTCATCTGACCAAAAACTGAACAAACTGTTGCAGATTAATCAAAGTAATATCAGCTAGGATGAGAATTGCCATAGTATTTCTTAATGACTCTGACTTAACAAGATGTTTGAAAGGAAATGATAGCTGAAAGTTTCCACATTCATTCAGTACAATTTATAAAAATATCAAAAATAATGCCATATTAAGTCAGAGCAAGATTCATGCAGTCCAATATGCGGGTTTACAGTCACAGACAGAGGCATTCTTTGGAAGGGCATATTGTCATGCAGGTTTGCACCTCCAGAGGTAAATATGTCTGAGTTCCTTAGCAACCAACTATAGGTGTACCAGTATTTAACCATCTAAAGATTACTTGAATATGCTGAGCATTTAAGCCTATCATCCCTTTTTTAGGGTAACAAGTTCATAAATATACTAGCCATTTCATGCTTCATATTTGCCTGAAAATTACAATTCAGTTCAATAACCATTTATTAAGAATTTACCAGGTGATTTGTTGGCTGAGAAGGACTACTGGAAATACAAATATGGGCAAGGAGCCCTCAGGAAACTTAAAATCAGTTAAGGGGAAATAGACAAAGACTCAAGTGACTATGGAAAAGTACATGTAACTTATATACAAAATTTAAAAAGAATATCCCCCAGGGAGACCACTGAGGTTTGGGGAAACATATTCATGTTTGTCCTAGAAATATTATGTAATGCTTTTTGAACTTTAACCAAGATGTCACCCACTCTTAAGAGTTTTTATCTTTCTAAACTGAAGCCTTTTAGTTTATCCTCCTGCAGAAAACACCTTTCAACTCTTTTATCCTTTCAGTGGCTCTTCTCTGTACATTTTCCAGTTTCATCACTTGTTCTTCATAACATTAAGCATGTTAAGTATAAATGGGCTTTTGATCTTGGTATGTAAAAATAAGAAGGAAAATTCAGTTAAATTTTAAGAAGGAAAACTCAGTACAAAATAGTGTAGTCCAAATCTCTGGGTTTAAAAAAAAAAAAAGTAATTAAACCAATTCTTCATGTCTATTGCTCCTATAGAGTAGTTCAAGAAAAGGTGTAATTAGAGAAAAGAGTTTGAAGATACAGGCAAGGAGCTTCATGTGGTTCTTACTGATGGTTTAGCAAAAGCATTGGGCAGGGGTATAATCTATTACAATACTGGATTATAAGCCTAATTCTGCTGTTAACTGTCTATGTGACCATACTTTTAATGCACGTGGTAGGGTAAGCATTAAGAAACCTGGTTTGGGGTACAATGGACCTGCTTTTGTCATTTCCTAAATGTATTGTTTGGAAAATCACTGCACCTTTCTGCACCTTGTTTCTTTATTGGTAGAATGGAAATAATACCTATATCACAGAGGTGTTACTCAGCTCAGAAACTAGATTAGTAAGCTTAATAAATTCTGTAACCTACTGTTATTACCCACAACAAAAACAATAAAATAAAACTCTCCTTTCCTTGATTACAAAATGAAAACATTTGTCAGTTTTTCAGATTCTTTTAACTGTGAAATCCTATGTTTCTGTAAAGCAGAAATCTATAGTTAACAAAGATGATAAACTTCATATTTTGCTTATTCATTAAAAAAAGAGAGTGAGAACCTGGAAGACAGAAATAAGTCAGCAGGTATAACTGAAGAGAGATAGGTCTCACAGTCCAAGTCCCATGAGTACAGCTCTGATTCTTGATCATTTAGTGACCCAATGATTTTCTGAAAACATGCATAGCAAGAAATTATTCGCGATTATTTCAGTATGAAAGTGCACTGTGAACCTCAAAATACTTTAACATCGTCAGTTATTATCCCCTTAGAATATTTTGGAACCTTTATTTCTGTCATTGATATCATGTCCACAGCTCCTTAGCTTCTTCTTCAGAGGTGTTTCAGCATTTTTGCTATCAGAACTATCAAAGCCAAAGTTGATAAGTATCAACTTTTTAAACATTTTATTCAAATATTTACTTAAATTTTTAAAACCACCCAAAATCTATTGGAATTTCTTCTTTAAAGTGTTAACTTAAAATTCTCACTCACTCATTTTATTGTATTTTATGAGTTCAGTCAAGTCTGCTTTATGAATGTGATCATCGGTGTTAGTATATATTCAGATCTGTTTCTCAAACTTATTAGAATTTGTAGGGGAGATTCTATTTCAATTTAGGATATTTTGTTAAATATATTCTTGAAATCGATTTACAACTATTCATTAAGTCCCTTCTGAAAGGAAGGCCTTAATATAGGGGTTGCAATAAATTCAGAATGAATAAGATTAAGTCACTTTCCTCAAAAAACTCACAAAACTCTTTTATAAGAGGAACACAAATAATTTTGACTGAGAATAAGATAAATAAAAGCTACATTTTATGAGAGAATTAAAGAAGGAAATGATATATTTCACCTGGAGAATAATCCCATTTGCAATTAGAAAAGTTCTCTTCAGGACAGGTCTTCCAATAACTTGCAAATTAAATATCCAAAAAGATTATAATTATAATGCAGGTGGCCCATTTAAAGAAGTCCCACTTAACAATGTGATTTCAAAAGTAATAAGATAAACTTCATTTAAGTTCAAGCATATATAGATCCTCTCTTTTGAAGGGCACAAAGGATTTTTACCAACATCATGATTTTTTAAGTGGGTCACCCTATCTAATAGAATCACAATGCTTTTTTTAAAGTAAGATAAATTTGAAGAGACGATGTAAACTTCTGGGATAAAATCAATGCATTTTGATTTGTGTTAGGGGACACATTTTTTTAAAGTCAGGTTTTTCTGTCCTGGAACTGTATAAAGTTCCATGTGGTGCCCTCTGGCATTTCTGTGGGTGTGTTAACTCTTTTAGCCCTTAGGGCACCACCGGGTCACACAGACCTCCCGGGAAGGAGGCGGCTCCCGAAAAGGTCCTGTTCCAGCATACCTTCCTTCGGAGTCTAGCGGCTTTCTTTAAAGGATGGGGTCCCTCACCCCTACCCCTCTGCCCTCCCCCAGTCTGGGACTGGGTACCATTAGTGCACTGGAGCAGTAATTTCACCAAATTGTACCTTAGTGGCCCCCTATTACAAAACGAAGTGTGAATGCTGCCAAAGCCCTTTCCTAACGGGCAATGGAATCACAGGTCAGAAAACATCTTTAGCAAGCATAAATTATTTGGCTCACTATAAAAGAGAGCTGACAGATGAAACAGGCATTTCCATGAGTGAACAATACAGCTTCAATTCAAAGACTGCTGATTGGGTGTTCAGCCTTCCAGCATAAACAGCTATTCGAATTTTAAACTGTAACCAAGTGAATAAAGAAAAGGAATGCCATGGCCACCTCGGGTTCTTCAGAACGATTCAACAAGAGATGTGATATAAATAAAATGTCAACCTATAGGTTGAGTATTTCTTCTTCTTCCCAAGGGTGCTTCACAGCCCTGAAACAGAAAGCCAGTGTTTTAGACTATAGACCACGCCGGAAACCTGGCGAGCCGAGTTCGGCGCTGGCTGCCCCAGAGCCTCGCTAGGAGAGGGACACTGAGCACATCACCCTCCCTCTCCTCCCATCCTGTCTGTCTGAGCCGTTCCCAGCCTCCCCTTTTGTAAGATGTTATGGGTATTCATGGGGTGAGGCCGTTGGGGATGAAGTCCCAAACATGTAATTATAAACCACATAACAATGCAAAGCATTCGATTCATAAGAAAAGTAGACACTGTCAGTTTCTTACTAAGATGCCGCAAAGAGCACCTCCCTGAGATAAAACTATATGTAGTTAAAATGAAAAGCGTTTATCTCTGTTTTTGCCAATGGGTTCAAATCCCAGATGTTTAAAGCCTCCTAGCATTTCTTGGAAGAAAGTGATAAGAACCTAAGACCATCTGCAATCTTTGGTTGTATATAAATCTCCAGCTAAAATAGAAGCATGGAGCTGTGTGTACCTAGTGACAAGAGACACATGAATTCTTAGCGCTTGCTTAAAGAAAATGTTAACTATTTCACCAGCAGAGCAGACTGTTTTGGAATGCCAAAATGTTGGACACATCCATGTCCAACTTAAATTGCATCCCCTGAGTTTCAAAAGGTCGACAGAATTTATTTTAGGCATAAGTAACAAAGAGAATGATCCGTAGTTGCTTCCCTGAGGGACCTTGGGTGTGTGCCTTCTGAAAGACCTACATGCTGGGCACTCTGCCCCCAACCCTCTCCCTGTTGGGTCAGTTTGGGTCTCTTTTCCTACACAGAAGGGCACCTGTTACCACAGAAACACAGGTTCGTCAGTGGTTGCTTCTGGATTAATTTTTCAGGAATTTCCATTGTAAGCCGAGAAGCCTTCCAATACTGCAGATATCAACCCAAAGAGCCTCTAGGTCAGTGGAGAGTTATGATTGCTTTTAATGAATCAGAGCATACAAATAGCTTGGTTTACACTGAAGACCCAGAGGAGGTTAAATTGTAACTTTTTTTTTTCATCTTGATATATTTACATCAGATAATAATTGTGAAAAATGTACTAGAGGCCCAGAATTCACTATTAAAATATTTGTTTGGTAATGATGTTGTTTCTTAACACTGACTTGAACTGCCAAAAAACGGACTTTCTGCTCTGAAGTACTGGTTTTTAACTTTTCCTGGATTATGCTGGTAGCATTGTTTTTAGATGCTAATGATAAATCAATTATTTACAAATAAGCCAGGAGTTCTGCTGCTGCAAAGAACAATTCTTTAAAAGGTACCATAAGAAGTGACAAGCAACTTTAAGGAGGAGAGAATTGCACATGTGTTTTCTAATAGGTATGTGTTTGAAAACCCATGACCTTGGGTTGAGTTCTCATTCATGTAGAATCCTGTCCATAACTCCATTTAAGTAAGAGTCTATGTGACCCATGTGATTTTAAGAAAGAGTAGTTCTGTGACCACACAGCACTATTGTACAGAAAACCACAATGTGTGTGAGAGCCTTTTGTTATTAAAGTACCTTTGGAAATGTGATTACTTCAGGTATTGCTGTGTGATGTCTAGAAATTGGAGATTTCACACAGCCTGCTAAATTGGTTTAAGACCCACACTCATTCAGTTTGGGCACACCTTAACTAATAACAGCATCTTCAAATGTTCTATTTACAAATAAGTTCATATACACAGGACCATGGGTTAAGACCTGGACGTGCCTTGTGTGAGGGACATGATTCAATCCCCAACACCACCTTATTAACAAAATCAAAAGTCCATCATCTCTGAATTTAACTCGTCTTTTAAATTTATTTACATTTTAGTCATTACCACTTCTGGGATTATTGAGCTCTCTAAGTATGTTTTTCCCTCCTTTTCCAGAGGTCTATGGTAACTCCCTTCAGTTACCACAGTGGGACTCAGAGAATAAGATTATGTTTTCCATCTGTGACATTACCAACTGTTTCAGTTTCCTAGGCTGCTTAAAGCAGATACCATGAAATGCATTGCCTTTAAACAATGGGAATTTATTAGCTTACAGTTTGAGGCTGTGAGAATGTCCAAATCAAGGCATCACCAAGACAATGATTTGTTCCTGAAGACAGACTGCCAGTGATCCTTGTTCCTCTGCCACATGGCAAGGCACATGACAGCGTCTGCTGGTCTCCCTTTTCTTCCAGGTTTCGTTGATTTCAGTGGCTTGCTTCCGTGGCTGTCTCTCTCACTCAATCTGTATTCATTCCATTTATAAAGGATTCCAGTAAGAGGATTAAGACCCATTCTGAATGAGGTGGGTCACAACCTTACCAGTAGCTTCACCAAAAGGTCCTACTTACAATTGGTTTACACCCACAGGAATGGATTACATTTAAAAACATGCTTTTCTGGGGTACATACAGCTTCAAATCATCATTCCAACTTCAGTCAAGTACCTGCTCTGCCCTCTTTTTCCAGATGGAAGAGTCCAAGTCTTTCAGTCTGTCTTCATAGGACAGTACATCCCAGTCCCCTGGGTTTCTTTATCCTCTTCTCTAAACAAGGAGATTTAGTTTGTGGTGTAGAAGTGCACTTCAGGGACTATGTAAGTAAGTGGTTTTTCCCAGCTTTATCTTTCTTCTACCATTCTTTTTCATCCAAAGTAAAACTTTAGTGCTAATTATGGAATAATTCTGGTACCTCTTTTTCATTTCTATCTAGCCCCTTGATTTCTCCTTGAAACTCATTTGTGTCTGTCAGTCAGTCGACATTTATTAAACGTCTAAGTCTATGCTATGTGAATTTCCCCAATTTCTCAGAGTAATTCTCATTTTTCAGGGCTTTCTCTTTATTTTATCCTTTTACCATTCCTCTCTCTCCTTTCTTGATAAATATGTCTTCCAACCCCTTCTTTTCCTCCCACTGTTTCCTGAATGAATTGATGAATATCTATATACTCCCTTTGTTAGTCTTTCATCCTCACACCTACTCCTCACCCTGCCACAGCTACATATTTCCTGAAGTAAATTGGATTACTCACTGCATCCAATTGTCATTGACAGACATTCAAGTTCATATCCCCTCAAGCCTGTTTTAATTTATTAGCTTGAATTCTAACTTTTAGGATTCTATTTGACAAAGACTGTTTAAGTCCCTATTGATGATAATAATCCTGATAATAATTCCTACTCAAAGCATATTTCATTAAATATCATTAAATTTAAAAAATGCATTAATCTGAACCCTCTAGAGAGCCAATGAGAAAGTATAATTATTCCCATTTTGCTTATGAAATCACTGAGGTAAAACAACACATATTTCCCCAGTGGCTAAATAGAGAATAGGAATGAAATAAACGCCTGACTCCCAGTTATCTGCCACGCCATGAAAAATAATGCCTTGAAAGTCAAGAAAATTCAGGTAAACCCTGTGTGCCAGTGACTTACCACTGCCTCACCTGAAATGATTACAGAGAATATTTTTTCAAGACACTCTGATATAGCTCATGTATGTCATGTACCTTGAGGAAGAAATGTCAGATGACTAAGAATAAGAGAAATGCCATAAAGAACAAGACCAGAAGAGGTTATCCAGTTGAGATATAAATTTTAAATGAAAACCTTTGACTTAGTGCAACCTGAGGTTGAAGAGTTCCTGGAGATGCTTTTAGGACCTGAAACAGTGCTGTCCCAGAGTTCAGAGATCCTGACTGAACTTTGTCCTGCCCTCCTTATCCTTAAGGATACAATGCTGCCCCTGCCTTGGGAAGCCATGTCACATGAAGAGTAGTGAAAAAAACCCACTTGACTTGATTCATACAGGAGAATCAGGGGGAAAAATGATTTCCCAATCATCTCTGTAGCATCACAAGTGCAAAAAGTGTAGCATTGATGGAGTGAGGAAAAAGAAGAGAAAAGACATACACAAATTTACTAATTGAAGTGTTAGCCTTAAACTCAAAAAGTTTTGGATATAGTCTATGGCTATTATAACACTTAACATATAGGCAACAAGCCTATAAAAACCTCTTGATTTGGGCCAAATTGACATTCAGTTTCTATTTCTGGCCTGTTAGAGCAATTTGGTGGCATTAAATACTTTTATTATATGGACCAGTTGATTCTCCCTCTGTTAAAGCAGCCGATTCTCTTCAACTAGATTTTCCTCTCATACAGATACTTGTTCATAGCATCTGATTTGCTCACGATTCCTGCTAATCAATAGGCCATCCACAGCAGTAGGTTATCTCAATTGTAACTCTTATTTCCCATATTTCTTAATGGGATTTTTATTATTATTATTCATTCTGGTGTATCAGTGGAGTTCCTGAAGCGTTATTAGAGTCACAGTTTCAGGAGGAATTTATGCCACCTTTTAACCTTCTCTCTTTTACTATCCTTGAAACTTAACTGTGGCCAATCTTTGCCAAGGAGAACAAGAAATTTTGAGAGGGTTTCCTCTCATGTTGCTACACAAATCAAGAACATATTCTTCTGCAATCTTGTCAGTCAACTAATGAGGGCCCATTAATTAAAATTCTATTAGTCAAGAAAACATAGTTCTTCTGGACCTTTCCAGAGAATTATGCCACTTTTTGAGAAATTCAAGAAAGCTGGGTGAGGAGGTAGAATTTTTAGGCAAAAGGAGAACTATCCAGGATGGGTATTATAGTTATAAAAGACTCTCAAGAAGAAAGATTCAAGACAATAGTTGCAAGTGTACAATAAGAATATTTTGATGGGGACAGTCCTAGCGCAGCCTGCTGCCTTTCCCTGAGACCCACAGGTACATCCTATGCTCAGGACCAGGTGTGGTAGCCTGGTGGGATAAAACACAGTCCTTTAGTAGATAAAGGGGACTGCCAGGACATTCCTGCCCCTATTTTCCTGAGCATTTTCACTGGAAGCAATCTAATTCTGGTGGGCATGTTTTACAGCACCCAGCTCACACTCCAGTGGTATAACTGTCCTAGAAGGGAGGGAGTACAGTTCCTCCACTATAGCACACAAAAGAGAGGGATGCTGAGCTTAGGGCATCTCTTTGGGTAGACCACAGTCACGGATTGAGACCCACAGACTATGGGGAACAGACGCCCACTAGTGAAACTGACCTTTCTCTGTGTCTTAGTTTGCCAAAGGCTGCCAATGCAAAATTTCCAGAAATGGGCTGGCTTTTATAATAGGAATTTATTAGAGTAAAAGCTTACAGTTCCAAGGCTGTGCAAATGTCCAACTTGAGGCATAATCAGAGATGCTTTCTCACCAAAGGTCAGCTGCTAGCAGATCCTGGAGTCCTGCCACATGGCAAGGCAAGATGGTGAGTCTGCTGGTCTCTTTCTACTTTCTCCTCAAGCTCAGCTGTGGGGCATTGGGTATCTCTCGCTGGGCCTCATATCTTTGAGTCTCTGGGGGTTCCTCTGTCTTCTTGCAGCTGCAGGCAAACCTACAGTCCTCTCTCATACATGGCAGGGTCAAAAAATGGCAGCTTCCTTTCTTTCTGTGTCTCTCTCTTCCTCTTTGTGCTCTCAGTTTATATAAGACCCAGGAAGAGGGCGGAGACCCAACCTGGGTAATGCAAACTGATGTAGTCCAGTCAAAAGCCCTACCTAAAGCAAGCATTAGCTATTAGAGAAATGCAAATCTAAACTACAATGAGATAGCATTTCATACCTCATAGAATGGCCATTATTTGAAAAACGGAAAACTACAAGTGCTGGAGAGGATGTGGAGAAATAGGAACACTGCTTCACTGTTGGTGAAGCCTCTGTGGAAGACATTTTGGCAGTTTCTCAGGAATCTAAATATAGAATTGCCTTATGCTCTGGTAATCCCTTTACTTAGAATATATCCAGAAGAACTGAAAATAGGGACATAAACAGACTTTTAGCAGCATTAACCACAATTGCCAAAAGATGGAAACAACGAAAGTGTCCATCAACAGATGAATGGATAAACAAACCATATATATACACAGACAGTGGAATACTATGCTGCTATAAGAAGAAATGAAATTGGGACACATATGACAACATGGATGAACCTTGAGGACATTATGCTGAGTGAAATAAGCCAGATACAAAAGGACAAATATTGTGTGGTCTCACTAACATTAACTAAATACAAAGAATAAACACATGGAGTTAAAATCTAGAATGTAGGTTATTAGGAGATAGGATGAGGGTTGAGAAGGGGTATTGATGTTTAATGTATGTAGAATTTTTAATTAGCTTGACTGGAAAAGTGTGGAAATGGACAGAGTTGATAGTAACACATTATAGTGAGTATAACTAACACAGCTGATTTATAAATGTGGTTGTGGTTGAAAGGGGTAGTCTAGGAATGTAAATGTCTATTGAAAGAAAGCTAGAGAATAATCTAGGGACTGTATAACACAGTGAACCTGGTGGTGGATAAGAATTGTGGCTAATAATACAAATACAAGAATGTTCTTTTATGAACTAGAACAAACGTGCATCACTATTACAAGGTAGTAAGAATATGTGGCTACATGGGAAAAATACAATTAATGCAATTTATGGAGCATAGATAGCTATATTGTAATATTCTTGCATCAATGTCAAAGAAGATACTATATCAATGTTAAGGGTCAATAATGGGGGGTATAGGATTTTTTTATATTGGACTAAGGAAAACGTTAAAAAATTTACTGAGGTAATGACTGCGCAACTCTGTGATGAAACTGAAAGCCACTAAGTATGCAATTTGAATGGATTGTACAAGGTATGAGACTATATAACACAGTGAACCATGTGGTGGATGAAGGACTGTGGTTAACAGTACAAATATGAAAGCATTCTCTCATGAACTACAATAAATGTACAATACTAATACATGGTGTTAGTTAATAATAGGGGTTTTATGGAAAAAATACACCAAATGTAAGCTATGGACCATGGTTAATAGGAATATTTTGTAAGCTCACAATTTTTTAAATTAAAAAAAAATATATATATATATATAAGCTCAAGGTGATCTAATCAAATGATCTAATCAAAGATCCCTTAACTTAATTTAGTATAATCAAAGGACCCCACACTCACAAGAATGGATTAGTTCAACATAATCTTTTCTGGGATTCACAAAATTCAAACTGTCACATTCACCTTCTCTATGTGAGTCAAGTGTTCCATTCAGTGTTGTGTGAGTCATGCTTCGACTGGTAACCCTGGCACCTATATTGCGGTGGGTTGACATCTTTTCAGGTTTCTCTCCTTCTGACCAACAGGTATCAAACAGATCAAATTGATCCAGGGTCCCTGTTATGTTCCACATCTTGAGCCCTTACCCTATCATCAGAACTCTTAAAAGATTTGTGGTCCTAAAATCTACTCAGAATATCATAATACCCTTTAGGATGTTAACACTCCTCTTTGTTTTTTTGTTTGTTTGTTTGTTTGTTTGTTTAACACTCCTCTTTGGAACTGGGTTGGTGGCAGTGGGGGTAGGGCAGTTGGAAGGGAAAAGAGCTAGCTTCATCATGTATATACATATTATGAAAATATGTCTACATCTATGTTGCAAAATGAGAAGAAGAGAGGAGCAGAATATTGCTGTTTTTTTTCTTTTTCTGTCTTTTTTTTTCTGTACCTTTTCATTATTTTTATATTGAGATGTCATCTGACCTCCATCCCAAATCATAGTTTTTTTGCTATGAACATGGAAAACCATTAGTGTTGACAGACTGATCATATTCTCAAAAGGTCAGAATCTGCTGTAAGAGTTCTTTTTCTTCATCATTTGTCATTTTTGTGTGGTCTTTTTTCATCTTTTAACTTTGTTGTCAGGCTAGGTTTCTCACATCCGGATTGATATCCTGACTTCCAAAGCATGTATTATTTCTGCTGTGTCAAATGCATGTAATAAAATAACCTATTTTTAATTGTTAAAAGAATTTTATGAAGAGAAATATCTGTAATAGTGAAAATGCATCAACATATTGATTACTATTTTCTTCTGATGTTTATTTGGAATTTCTCTCCAAATTTGGTGGGCTAAAAATGGGAAGATTTCATTAATCTTTGGTGAGATAAAATGGAAAGTTATCACTAATCTTCTTTTATAAGTGTGATCACACAGAGGTTAAGCAATTTGACCTCCTCATAGAGTTGATCTGAGAATGAAAGTTAAATCTCCTCATTCTCAGTACTATCTTATTTTGAATCAATACCTGAGGAGTGGAATGTTGGAGTTAAGGTTAGTACAGCTTCACGTTATGATATGACTTCGCCCTTTAGTTTCAGTTCAGTGAAGTAGATAGAAAGAAAAAAAATGGAAGGGACTTGATGTATGATTGAATTGGGAGGCAGAGATGAAGAAGTAGGAATCAATTACCTTTCCCCCACCCCACCACCTCACCACTCTTAGCTTTTATTATCTCTATTGCAAATGTTCTATTCCCCCTGTTTCCCAAAAAACATCTTTTTCTTCTATCTTTAATCCTCAGTTTTCCTAATTCCTGTGGAAAGACTTCCGTGCCCATCTCTCCTACAAAACTGAAAGCACTATACCATTTTCCAGATGTTTTCAAGTCAAGTACAGCCAAAAGCACCTCAAAGCTGGAAGGAATCTTTTAGATCATCTAGTGCAGGTATGGTTTTTAAACTGAGGACCTAGAGGTTCAGAGAGTTGAAATAACTTGCCCATGGTCAGAAGACTGTAACTCAATTCCTTTGACTCTGTCCTCAATGACTGTCTTAGTCTCCAGAGTTGCTATGACTGATACCATACAATGGGTTGACTTCAACAGCAAGCATTTATTGACTAGTGGTTTTGAAGGCTTGAAGTCCAAGATCAAGATGATAATAAGGCCATCTTTTCTCCTAGGGTCATTAGATTCTAGTGATGGCAGCCTTCCATCACCTGGCAATCTTTATCTCCTCTGTGGCTTCTTCTAACCTCTGGCTTCTTCTGACTGACTGCTTCCAAACTTTCTCTCTTTATAAAGCCTCCAGTCATATAGATTCATGCCCAGCTTAATTCAATTTGGCCACACTCCAACTAATAAAAACATCTTCAAAAGGTGCTATTTACCAAATGGGTTCACACCCACAGGAATGTGGATTAAGATTTGAACAAATCTTTTGTGAGGTACATGATTCAGTCTCCAACAGTGATCCTGTCACACCACACTGCCTCAGAACCAAGCATCATATACCTGAAAAAGTTGTCAAATATGCCTATACCAATTTATATATAAACTATCCAGGACCAATGGTTACTGAAGCTTGTTTTAAAAGACTATTGTCTAAAGAAATTGTTCAATATCCCATTTGAAGCCTGTTTCAATTAAGAGTGATGAGTGCCAAGAATTTGTCACTTTTATCTAGTGTAGTCAGTTCACTTTTGATTGAAATGATTTCTCCTACTGTTTTTATGCAAATGAGGAGAACTATCACTCTTCTTTGCCAGAGAGTTGTTAGAGATCCCGAGTCATCCAGGAACAAGAGTGGAGCAGAGGCCATCAGATTCTGAAGCCCAGAGCTTGTCCCAAATCCACACAGCCCAGAGAGTGACCAAAGCCTTCTTTAGAGGTAGGACATGGGGCGTTGATGACTGCATTCCCTAGCAGAGAATCATAAGGATCTATGCTTAAAAAATAACTCTGTCTTAACAAAAACATAGATTGGAAGATACTATTCACATGCTTAACTCTCTACTCCCTGTACCTTCATTGTCCAAAAGTTTCTGCACACTAAAGCAAAACTACATTCTGTCACTGCCCTTGAATTGAATGCAAGAGAGGATTCTTGAACTGTCTTCCAAGCTCTCTCTACATAAGCGTTCCTGAAACAATAGCTGCCTTTTCCCACTCTGCCTGAGCTTGCTATTTTAACAAATTGACAAGTTCCAAATGGTCCACAATTTATCATTTTAATGGCTTTAACCATCAAAGATCATGTCCGGCTTTCCAAGTCATAATTCTGAAAATCATCAAGACACCACCCAGGTAAATTCCACTTCCCAGCTCAAAGAGGGTATGTTACAACCAAATCCGAGGGCACTCATTCTTCTTGGAGGTCCAAGACAAAGCTATTCCCTGTAACTTAAAGAGTGCTTACAGACCGCCTAAGACCTTGTGACCAGGCAAGCAAGTCTAACCCAGATCTTTATGAATGAAGTATTATTTTAAATCTTTGTAAAAACTCGAGCTGTGCTTCTCACCCTACACTGATCAATAGCTTATCCGAATAGCAAAGTAGAAATCTGGACTACACTTATTTGATTATTTTGTCTGCCCTCAATTGACCACCAACTCAATTGTCTGCATACCTACCATCCAGTTATCATGTCCTCCTCAAGCACCATTTGATAATATTTGCCATATATTCAGTTTTAGTCACTATATTAAACATTTCACTTTTATTAATAATATTATTATTTAATATTTACAAAAACCCCAAAAGTTAGACATTGTTCCCATTTTACTGAAAACGAAACTAACTCTTAAATTAAATAGGTCTTTAACCTGAAGCAAGTAAATTGACAGAGCTGAGTTACAAATATGCTTGTTAACCCTCAAACATGCTGCTTACTACATTATAAACACAAAATCAATATATGGCCAAATGAAGAGCTCTCAATCTTCTCCTACTTCAGCACTTTAAGATTTTCAGTTTGTCTTTCTGTTTCCTTCAAGTGACTAGAAGTTCCTTGAGGGTCAAGACTATTGTCTTCTCAGTGTTTAACGAGTAGTTGCTCAATAGCAGAATGAATGAATGAATAATGTTTATGTATATTCATAATGAGTGAATAACAAAGATGTTCTCCACATGGGGCAGAGCTGGCTGCAATACAATCCAGCTATTTTAAGGACATCACCTGATAAAGGCAGTGCCTAAGGACAGACAGTGCAGGTGTGTGATCATGTACAGGAAGGTATATACAGAAGTCCAGGGAGTCATGTGCAGGACCCTCTGTGTTTCAGAGATTAGCCTAATCTCACAACGAAAGTGCAAGCAATTAAATCTGCTAAATGATGGCTCAATCCATTTATAATAGACTAACACTTTGGCAGTCAAACTGTAAATTAAACTACACCAAAATTTGAAGGAATTTTTATGATCAGCCCTACATCACCACTTCTGTATTCAAGACGGCTCCCAAGGTGCTACCAAAGTAGTCATGGGCATTTTCTGTCCTCCTCAAATGTACTCCCCAGGCACTCATTTGCCTTGGAAAGATAAATTCCACTTAAAATTCAGCATTCTCTCTAGTGACTTATGAGCTGAGCAGAGAAAAAATTCTCTGTCCTATCTGTTCAGTCATGATTTTTTCCTAGGCCTTTTCGTGTCCAGAAATGTGGCATGTCTTTCTGGACTGTTATTGGCTCTATCATTCCAGGAAGGAATGGATATCTTTTATCTGCCCTTAAAACCACGCTTCTTAGAACTAATGAGAAAATCTGCCTCCAGTAACCATAGCACTCCTGTGCTCAGCTTCCTAGCTCAGCTTCGGATGACGGCCGCACATCGATGTAGTACCACACACACACACACACACATGCCCACAGAGACACACAAGGCCTCTCACACACACACAGCCTCCAACTCCTCTCTTTTCACACTGTGGAGGAAAGGAGGTCACTTTAGACCTGGAATTTAAACCTTGTCTGCGGCCCTGCTCACTGCTCCCACCTGTTTTCTTCACTGTGTCTTTAGAGAATACTAAATGCTTCTGTAACAGAGGCCCGGAGGAGATTCTTAGAGGGTCATCTTGTCCACTCCTGCCCCCTGCCCACCCACAGGACAGCATCTGTCTCATCTCATACTTTATTCTACTAGGTATTTGTCAAGCTGCAACCTTAAAATTTCACTTGATTTTGATCCCATCATCTCTTCCAGAAATTGGTTTCGTTCCCCAGTTGATCTTACTGTTAAATTTTTCTCCACTCTTTCAAATGCTTCTTGTTCAAATTTAAATCCATTATTTCTATTCTTATCTTTGCCAACTAATGAGAATCGTTTCTTCTCCTTTGGGAAACGACCAAGATGTGTGCGCAACAGCATTCACATTTTCCTGCATGTTTTCTCTGGCACTTTTAAAGGTTGTCACAAATTCTGAAGAAGAAAATCTGTTTTAATTAAAAAATATACACAATTTCATTCTTTCTCAGAACCTCCTTGCATGTTTGTTTTCCATAACATTTGTTTCCTTAGAGAAATGCAAGGGTAAAAGAAAGATGTTTCTCAGATACTGAGAAACATTATCAAACGTCCACTATTGGGTGATTCAACTGTGGAACTTGAAGCATATAGATTACATATAGATTATTTGACTGCCATACAATTTTTCAGGGTGACATGCTCCAAAAATTCTAACTCCTTTAATAAATTACTGTAATTTGTTCTACCATTCATCTGATATGTGACGAATAGAGAAGAGTCACTTTCCATATTTCCCTTTTCTAAGTTGCCAGTGAATTTAATTACATTGCTTATGAAATAATAACAGCCTATCCATTATCAAATATTTATTGAGCATTTACTGTGTACATAATACTGCTACACACTAATGGAGATAGAATACAAATATACATTTTCCTTTTCTGTGCCTTTAGTCCCAGTACGATCACCAGTGACAGAAATAACCCTGTCATCCTCTTTCTAATCCTCAAATTTCTCATCCTATGCCTGGCCTCAAATCGATCATTCTATCAAATAGCCATCCCCTGATCCATCTGATGCTCCTCCTGGCAGAAGATAAAACACCTTGCTTCTTTCCCCTCACAGACTGAATATACCACATTCCACTGTCCTGTGGTAGATTTCAATTTTCTCAACACTACCAATAACCACCCAATTCCACGCACTCTTAATCTATTCTAAATACACTCACCTCCACCACCAGCAGACTCCACGGGCTTCTCTGATGTGATCTTTATTACCACCACCCCCTGCCCCAGACTCTGCTGACCACATAGAACTATCCATCTATAATTCTACATCAGCATTCTTCAAATGGAGAACAAGAACCCTTGTGACTACATTAACTATTTTCCAATGGATAAACAACTCAGGATAGTTTTAAGGAAATCATTTTCCAGGTACAAAATATATCTGTCTGAGTGGTTTTAGATAAGAGGCATCATGACAGTTTTTTCCCAGCTCACATTTCCCAATTTTCATATGTCCTTTTCAAACACACACACCCCTATCTCTCTCTCATTCCAAATTTTACAGTATTGCAATGCCTCTGGATATTAAAAACCTCCAGCCCCCCGCCCCCCCAAAAAATAATTCAAAACATGGTTTCCTTTAAATCAAGATTTCTTTGTTAGGCCTCATGTTTTTCCTTGTTTTATGCATATTTCTGTCAAGAGCAAAGACATAGAGATAGGATTTTTTGGCCTACATAGGGATGCAAAGAATTTTTTTTTTAAGGATTTATTTATTTATTTACTTTCATCCATTTTAAACCTCCCTCCCTCCCCCCATTTTCACTGTTTTTGTGTCCATTTGCTGGGCAATTCTCTGTGTCTGATTCCTGCCCTCTCTTCTCATCCTTCTCCTGTCTTCACTGGGATTCGATCCTGGGAACCTCCAATGTGGGAGAGAGGCGTCCTACCACCTGTGCCACCTTAGTTCCTGTTTTATCAGTGCTTTTCATCTTGACTCTCCCTTGTGTCACTCTCCTGTTACATCATCATCTTGCTGCGTGGCTTGGTGGGGCCTGATGGCGCACCAGTGCGCGGGGTCTGGGGGCTCACCCGCTTGTGGGACCTGATGGTGCTCCCACTCATGTGGCCTGGCGGCATACCCGCTCGCGGGACCTGGAGGCCTGCATGCCTTCTATATTTTTCTTTATTTTACTGGGAGGTCCCAGAAATTGAACCCAGGTCCCTCCATATGGGAGATGGACACCCAACCATTTGAGCCACATTCGCCCTCAATGTAATGAATTTAAATGTTTTGCACACTAAGGACTTCATCTCTTCTGTGATTCTGCTATTTACAAAAAAATGCATCACTGTGAAAGGAAAGCTTAAGAGACTAAGCATAGAGTATATCAGCATGAAACATTTTAAGCAGTAGAAATATTTCATTAGGGCAATAAACTCCTTGTAAGACTCTGTGATGCATTTATCCTAAAATTAGCATTAAAAAGTAAAATGTTAGGGAATGTGTATTAACACATTTATTTGAAATGATAAGTGAGGTCAGACACATCTGAGAGAAAGTAAGTCTAATTTACCTAATTCATTTGACAATGGCTTTGCCTGTTTTTTTATACGGCAGGTGTTTTCCCTAATTTGAATGAGTTAAATCTGTAGTACCAAGGTTTTGATGAAAATATATCTAATGCATGTGATATGATAAATGCAAAATTACCATATTGGCAAAGATATATTGAAATTAACAATGTTTCAAAGTTCTTGACAGTTTCTGAATATATCTGTGGTTTGGGTTTTTTTTCTAAGTGCCTCTAAACGAAAGAGAAACAGGTACAACTAATAGTCATTTGATGGGTATCAGGAAACATTTTTGTTATGCTCACCAGAAATTCAGAAACTAAATAATTATAAAGACTATTGCCTAAGTTTGACGGTCTGCTATGAAAAATAACCACACAGGGAGGACTCAAAAAAGTCCTCCCGCACATGATCCATCAGTCCCTTCTATTCAAACCTATATGTGGTGCTGTAGTTTCTAGGTGTACTTCCAGAGACTGGAGCCTTTGGCCTGCCCATGTGCCAGCTGTGCCTGGAATCTCGGTGGAGCTGCAACTCCTACTCTACAGCTCAATGGACTCACCCAAGACACCTGGCAGGGAGATGATGATGGACAATGGCCATCCCAGTGAATGGAGAGAGTCTGCAGCTGTACGCAGGATAATCCCGTCCAATGTACCCATGGGATATAAGCCCCCTCTCACTTGAAGGTGGAGTGGACATCAGCATCCCAAACTCCTCAGGATTGGGGGAAGAGCTATGGACTAGAGTGGACTCACTGGTATTCTGTTGTAGACATATTGTGGTTCAAGTAATGGGAGAAATTACAACAGTGAGGTGGAGCCAGTGGCCACTGGACACTTTAGGGACAGGGAGAGGGAAAAGCAGTTGTAATACAGGGGCTTTTTCCTGACTTGGGAATTATCCTGAGTGACATTACAACGACAGATATAGGCCATTTTA
>JAQZBX010010505.1:0-29301 GCA_029593785.1 Cabassous unicinctus | reverse complement strand
TATGTTGAAGCCAACAGCTTCACACACGGGGGCCTCCTAGAGTAGCTTTAATCTGGGAGGAGGAATGTTCTAGCTGAAGCAAAGCACCACCTTGAGGGAAACCAGAGTGAATTTACTTTGAATTTGAAATGAAGGGTAGCTGGGTGCTGATACCCTACCTCCACCAAGCCCAGATTGGTCTGTAACACAATCTGACTCTTGAAAATTTAAAAATAGAAATAATTGTACACCCCACGCTGTGATGTGGGGCTTTGAAATTCAGTGCTGAATTCGGTGGTGGGAGTGCTGATTTGCATTAACTTAGTCATGCCCACCTCATCAACTTAGATAACCGATGTTAGGTCTCCATAGTTTCATAGGAACTTAGTGTATTCCCAGAAGCACACTAGACTAGGAATCAGAAGACTTGGATTTTATTCTTAGTTCTGCCATTTACTACCCCTGAGATCTTAAACAATTCACCCAACTTCTCTGGGCTTCAGTTCCTTCAACCACAAACTTTGAGGCTTGGATTGGATGAGGTCCCTTTTAGCTAATTCTGCAATTCTCAAAATTCAATCAGGAAACTTAAAGATTTAAAGCAGGTTGAGTGTAGGAAGCTAAAAGACTTTAATTGGAAAACTCTCCTGCCCTCAAATGCTTTTCTGGGGCCTTCTTCCTAATTACAAGGACACAGTTTCTTCTTTTACTCTGTAATAAGCCTCTTAAAGAAAACAGTGTCTTCAACATTCTTATGTTGAGGTGGATGAGGTAACAAAGGGGTTAGATGTTGTCTGAAGGCAGCTTGATTTGTAGGAAGAGTCAGGATTGGGAGAGAAGTCTAGCATAGTTGTGACATGACTCATCTTACTGCCCTCACTGTAAAGTGAGCTTCATGGTAACTGTGTCTTGCCATAGAAAGGATTGGAGCAGAAGAGAGAAGTGAAGAACTCTTAGAAAATGGCTTCTGCCTATAAAATGATCTGTGCCCCAGAACAAAATAAACAGTTTATCTCATTGAGTATGAAGGCTGTATTTTTAGTTCACTAGACTTCAGTCATCAAAACCAGAAGGCAGGTATAGAGAATGACAAACTTTAACTCAAAAGAAAATAAGAGGGACAAAAAGGAAAGCTGAATTGGATCTTAAATAGGACAGCTTATCATTTTACTGTTAGGGAAATTTACAGCAAGCAATAACAACTGATTCGTCCAGTTACATAGAAAAGTAGTGGCAGGTTTATTTTTAGGACCTGGTTCTGTATTCATTCATTCAACAAATATTTATTGAGCACCAAGGTGTCTGTTGACACCATTCTATCCTTGTGGGTGGGCAATCAAATAAACCATAAATAAATGTAAAATTAGAGCTGTGAAAAGTGCCCCAATAAGGCAGTTGAGAACATCTGGTAGAACCTGCCTGCCCATAGACACAAGGAAGCCTTCTCTGGGGCTTACCCAGGCAAAGAGAGAGGAAGGTAAAGAGTTTGGCATTCATCAGAGGCCTGGAGCAGGAAGGAACATGACATGTTTTAGGAATTTTTTTAAAAAGCTGGATAACAGAGGAGAGGCAGTATGGCAAGAAAGGAGATGGGAGAGGAAGGTTGGAGGTAGACCAGGAAAGATCTATACAGTCAGTCATTCATTTCTACACCATTTATTTATCCATTCAACAAAATTTTTGTGCACCTACTGAAAAAAAGTTATTGTTCTAAGCACAATAGATGGAACAATCTCCCCTCACGGAGATTACATTCTAATGGGAGGGAGACAAAGATAATAAAGAAAGAGAAATGTAACATTTCTGGTGGCAAGAAGTGCTCCAAAGAGAAATAAAACAGGGACAGGGGAATGGAGAGTGGTGGCATGAAGTGCTATTTTAGAAAGAGCAACTAAGGAAGGCTCTTCATTAAGATGAATTTTGAGCAGAGATAGAAATGGAGAGAGCCATTTAGCAATAAGAGTGTTCGAAATAGAGGGAATAGCACAGGCAGAGGCCCTGTCTTAATTTTCAGGCTGCAAAACAAATACCACACCATGCATTGGCTTAAACAAGGGGAATTTTTTGGCTTACAGATTTGAGGCTAGGAGAAGTCCAAAATTGATGTATCAACAAGGTGATACTTTCTCCCTGAAGACTGTGACATTCTAGGGCTGGCTGCTAGTGACTCTTGGGTCCTTGGCTTTACCATGACATGGTTATGCACATGGAGGCATCTTCTCCTTTCTCTTCCAGGTTCGACTGACTTCCAGCTTCTGCTCTTCTACATGGTTTTCTCTTACCATTACTGAATTTCTTCTGCTTATAAAAGACTCAGGTAGTCGGGATTAAGACCATCCTCTTTCAGTTAAGGCCATACCTTAACTAAAATAACATCTTCAAAAGGTCCTATTTACAATGCCACAGGAATGGATTAAGAACATATTTTTCTAGGTTACATAATTCAACCTACAACAGACCCTGAGATGAAAACACTCTTAGAATGTTTAAGGAACCACAAAGAGGCCAGTGGGCCTGGAGCCCAGCTGGCAAGGGGAAGACTGCTAAAAAATGAGGTCAGAGAGGGAGCATGTAGTAGGGCCTTGGAAACCAAAGTAAAGTCTTTGACTTTGGCTCTGAATGGAATGGAAAGTCATTCCTGGGTTTGAAGTATAGGGTGTCCTGTTTTAACAGTTACATTTAGTAGTTATGGATTTAGAAAAAAATCAACACATCAAACATGTGCCTTCAGGAAATTTCTTAGGAATCAGGGAAACATAGTACCTTAAATCTGATGTAAGAAATATATTTAGTAGTAATATATTTAGTAATGTGTTAGTTGGTACTTGGAAATGATAGAAATTTTGTTAATGGTATGCTGATGACTAAAGTTTTGGGGGAAATATACTACATTACACTGATTATTTGATGAGCTTCATTGGTTAAGTGAGACCCTTTGTGTATTGGACATACTTTGGGGTATCCTTTCAACCTGCAAGCCAAATTTTCCCATGCTATGTTGGAAACTTTCCTTAACTTGAACTATAGCCACGTTTGTTCTGTGTGACCCAGTCACCTGGCTATGGCAAATTGGACCAGGCAGGGACCAATCAGATGCTCTTTTCTGTAATTTGGGCTTTTGACAGAGGGAGTGTCAATATAGTGATAATCTGTAAACTCAGAAGATAGGGTGGTCATTGTCTGTTTCGTGGTGTGGAGAAGCAAAGGAAGCTGCTCTACAGAGAGAAAGAAGGAAGTAGATGTATAAAGAGATGTTGAGACAAGAGAGAGAAAACTGACAGTTTTTCCCTCTAGTTCTGATCCCTTCCTGATACTAGTGGTCTTTCTCTATTAGATGCCTATAATGATTACAAATACAACTTTTTAATTTACCTGGTCCAAGACAGTTTTTCTTACTTGCTACCAAAGTGTCATATTTAATGGTGATCTCCACAGTTAAGGACAGTGGATAAAAAGTTGGACACTTTTCCTTTTCTTTACAACTACCTCTTGGAGTTCCTGTATCCAAACTCATCCTCCACCAAAAGAATGTTCTAAATTGTTCACTTTGGAGATAGAGGACTCATATGTTTTGGGACTAGATTACAGAAGTGGCCAAAAAGAAGTGAAGCAAATAGATGGAAGTAAGCCAATTTAAGTAAGAGAAAGATTAAGAGAAGACGTAGCAATAATTCCATTCAAGAAGAAGAAAAAAACAAGACACTTAGTAAAAGATCAGTGATGAAGTTTCAAAGGAATTATTTTTAAAGGATCAATTTTATAATTTATAAAAATATATTAATATTCATTGATAAATTTAAAATATCAGAAGACTTCACATAAAAATCACGATTTGAATTCCCACATTGTATGAAAGTAAGGAAAAGCATATCAAATTTAGAACTCTGTTCCAAGATGAAACAGAGTTTTGGTGTGATCTAAAAGCCAAATATCTTTTGCTTTAAAAAAAAAATAAATTATTGTGTATCCAGAGTTCCTCACCTCATCCCTAACTCTACCTCACTGCTCTTAAGGCATGGCCTATTCCCTTTCTCCCCACTAAAAAATCTCAGAAAGAAAAACTTGTGGCTAACAGAAGCATAATAGAGCCCAGCAAAGTATATTAAATTGCCCACAGGTTGTGAAATGTAAGTCATTGTTGTATTTCTCTACTATAAGGTAAATTTATCAAGATGGAAAATAGAAATGGAAGAATAACTATGTTAGCTTGAGTAGAATTTAACATGTGGAATTTTGAAATTTTTCTCTTTTATAAAATAACTGAAAAAAACCTCTAATGACACATGCTTATTTACCTCAGCTGGACTTGAGGTAGGATCTATCACACCTGCATTCAATCCTTGTGCATTGTCTATGAGTGGACCTTAGGGTTGGGTTGGAAAAGTGGGAGTAATGGAGCAGTCTGGGGTTGGTTTGGGCTAGGATGGTGTGAGATCAAGGCATGGGAAAGGAGGGGCTGAGGAGTACATGACTTGATAATGTTTTTTTAAAGGCTCAAAGCTTAATGTTTTGTATTGAGGGATTAAAAAACAAGTAGGTGAGAACATCAAAATGGCCACCTAGCCAAAATGGTTGCTTCAAACTGTCTCCTAACCATTCCATATGAGGTAGTAATTATCAGCAGGTCTGTGCAGAGTTTTCAGCCTCGTAAGCAGCAAGATGGAACTGGCTCTCAGATATGGTTTGTTTTGCCCATACAGCATTTTTCAAAAACTTTTGAAAATATGATTGCCGTATTTTAAAAATTTGAAGCTTTCAGTATAAAATTAAAATTTTAAACTTCTCTCAAAAAATATGGTCATGGAATTTGGAGCCCATATTCTTAACTGACTGGAGCTGAGTATAGGCTGGCCCCTTTTGGGTGGGGCTCTCACCCTTCAGACCAGGAGAATCCAGGGCCCCATTTTGGTTTACTCCACTCATTATCAAGCCGGTTGACTCCAGGTATCTGTATTTGCAACACCCTGACCTTGAGCCTAGAGCCCTGTGGTAAGAAATGTAAATATACCTTAAAGGGAGGTGGCTGCTGCTTTGCACCAACCCATTGTAGCCATGCAAGTATGTGGGTTCAGTGATGCCAGATCTCCCAATATTTCAAATAAAGTTGGAAATTTAGACTTTATGTAAAATCATACAATATTTTAATGTTTGGTACCAATTCATTTTTTAATGCTCCAATCTTTAAACAAAACACATCTGTGAACCACATTTACCCTGTGGCTGCCAGTTTGCCATTCTTCCCTGAACTGCAGGAAATAGAAGACTGTGATATTTGAGCTCTATCATGACTGAATTTCTAGAAGTGCTGGTAGAGAAGTCAAATCATGGTTTCCTTAATCTAATGAATCAGAATTTGCATTTTAACCAGATCCCCAGGTGATTTGTATTGCACCTTAAAGTTTGAAAAATGCTTCTCTAGGCTCTCTAGGAACAAAAACTCTGCCAGAATTTGCCATTTGATTGAACTAGAAAGGCATTTACCAAGTATTGCTGTATACAAGGCTCTCAGCTAAGCACTGTGAAAAGGGCGGAAATAAAAAGCAACAATGTGATTTTATGACACTGATAATCAATTGCATCTTTGAATCACTGACAAGAGTTTGTGTTCAGCTGCCTTGGCTCCGCAATTCCAGTATTGCCTTTTCCCTTAGGAAGTCTCCAGGAAGTCCCAGTGTTCTCTGTTACACAGGTGTTCCTTTCCCAATGCTCCACTACTACTTCACCTCTCCTCTTGCTCCTCCTCCTCCTCCTCCTCCTTCCTATTCCTCTTCTTCCTTCTACAACTATTACTCTAACTACCAAGGCTACTAAGACTAATACTATCCAATCACTATACAACATGCTGCTACTACTACTATAACCGTTACCATTATCGTGTGTTAGTCCTTCTATGCGAATCATTTTTAATATTTCCCTGTTTCCCACAATCCTACAATATAGGCATTATTATACCCATTTACTGATGGCTCAAATAAGTTAAACAACTTTCCTGAGTTCACAGAGTTAGTGATTAGCAAATATGGGACTAAAATACATGATTATTAGAGTCATTCGTTTACATCATGCTACTTCTGATGACATCAACTATCCTACCAAAACTTTTCATGTCATGGCCCATTCACTTAGGACATACCTGTCCTTTGGTTAATAAATAAGTCAACTGGTTTATTTGATAGAATGTTACAGACTGATAAAGACTTAACTTACTATTTTCCCTAGATAACTTAAACAAGACCTTTCATGTCTTAAAGGTCAAAAGTGATTAATTATAGGAATTTTAGCTATTATGGTGGCTCTGTTTTGGAATTATTTTTGCACCAGAAGGCTGTGACACTCTCCTAAAGTCATGCCAAATTCATGGTAATATACTCTACTGGAATCAGACTCATACTGCTGGCATAGTTGGATCTGGAATCAAAAGCTGGAGTCAGCAAACTTTTTCTTTAAAGATCCAAATAGCAAATATTTTTGGCTTTGTGGGCCATGTGGTCTCTGTTGTGACAATTCAACTCTGTCATTGTAACACAAAAGCAGCCATTGATAATATGTATACAATTGGTCATGACTATCTTCCAATAAAACTTTATGTATAAAAACAGGCAGCAGTAAAGATTTGGCCTGCTAACTGTAGTTTGCCCCCCGCTCATCTAAACTTGGCCTTATTCCAGCTCTGTGACCTTGGGGGAAGTCACTTAAACTTTCTGAGTGCAACTTTGTTCAGCTGTAAATGTGAGGCTATTACCAACAATTTAATGAACTTGTAAAGTTAACTTGTAACTTGTAAAGTTGATAAGATTGTATCGAGGATCAAAGTAGATAATTTATATTAAATTACGTTGTAAACTTCCTAGTGCTAGTATAATTGTCTAATAATTAGTGCATTCAACATTGAGGCTTAACCAACTAATTTTGGACCTCCTGGCAAGCTATCACCTTTGTTTTCCCTCCTTCCAACCCTCCACCTAGTCCCTCCTACACACACACCAATACTGCATCTTTAGGAGCGCATTGTTAACCTGTTCAGCTGAACCCTGAGGCCCTCCTTCTCCGCTTCCCTCCCCAGGCTTGAGTTTTGCAAGTTCCCTCTCAGATATCCTTCTTCAGATTAGACCACGAAAGGCAGAATGAATATCATGACCAGCCCATCTTTATTTCTGAAGGGAATGATTTGTAGATAAATGGCTGGTTCCAAGATGCCCTTGGAGCATCTCCCAAGAAAAGTAACAATTCAAATGGTGTGTGTGATTCTTTGTAGAGTATGTTAGATTACTTCTGAAAAACTCACTAATAGCCAAAAATAACAGCTCAACAGCTCTAGGAAACCAAGAGAAATTCAGGCTTACATGATGTATGTTAAGTGACTCCATGCATAGATTTGCTTTTACAGCCTGGGAGCCATGGACAACCTACAAAGCCAAGTGAGGGCAGGGAGAAAGGCTGAGTCTGGACCCACCTGCCAGTTGCTGAAATGAGCAAATTAAAAGAAATGGTGGCTTCATGGCAGTGATATGCTGGTAAACAAGATCCCTGGGGAGAAAACAAGTCCTAATCTAGCATTTATGAATGTCCGTGGTGTAAATGCTTCCACCATGAGCAATATCAATCTATGGTTTAACAACCAGCTCACAAAATTCCTGAATATTTCCCAATCACTTGACCCTGGCAGCTTCATTACAACATTGGCTTTATAGCTTCAACTACTGGATGGTTTGAAAGGGATAAAATAGTCTACTTCTGATAGTCCCTATAAGAAGGAAAGCCCCTAAGTTTTCTAACCCAGATCAGGTAAGTTTCCCTCAGGTGGGAAACTTTTCTCCATTTATTGAAACTTAGTCCCAAGAAAATGCATGAAATGCATCATGTAGAGGGAAATATTCTTCCTCTGAAAGGAACAATGTATTTACTTAATAAATTATTTCATTTATGCACATGCACATACACACATATACATTCATTACTATATTTTTTATAGACTGTTGGGGACCTTCACGGTAGCACTCATATTATGCACCTTGTCAGCAGCACCGGTGACATGTAACATGGCCGCCAGGGCTGAGACAAAGAACAGCTTAAGCTACAGTTAGCCTTCTTCAAGGAAGTTAGAGAGTTCGTGCCAAAAGCATTTCTGCCACCTACCCTAGCAACAGCAGCCACCAATCCCAAACCGCCACCCGTCCTTAGGTCCACCAATCCTCACCCTCTTCCTTCAGAGTATATATACCCTGCCTCTTCAATAAACTTTCGCAGCATGATCAGAATCCTGTCTTGCTGTCATTCTTTGCGTCTCTTGTCCCATACCATTCTTTTCTTCACAGGACCTGAGCCCCAGTCGATTGTCCCACGGGACGGGACAATAGACTAATGATTTTCTCCCCCAAATTATGCATTCCATATGTTCTGTTATTTTTTTATAATTTTTTATTAGAGAAGTTGTGTGTTTATAGAATAATCATACATAAAATATAGGATTCCTATATACTAACCTATTATTAACACCTTGCATTATTGTGGTACCTTTACTACATTCTTATAATTGTACTATTAACTATAGTCCATGGTTTAACTTAGTTCCCTGTTTGTGTAGTACAGTTTCATGGATTTTTTAAAAATTTTTTTCTTCTATTACATATATAAAACCTAACGGTTCCCCTTTTAACCACATCCAGATATATATTTCAGTGCTGTTAATTATGTTCACAATGTTGTGCTACCATCACCACCATCCAATACCAAACATTTTCATTGTTACAACGAGGACCTCTGTATATTTTAAGCATCAGCTTCCCATTTACTATGCCCATGCCATGCCCTAGTAACCTATATTCTATATTCTGACTCTATGAATTTGCTTATTCTAATCATTTCATATTGTATTAGTCAGGGTTCTCTCGGAAAACAGAATCAACAGGAGATATCTGTCAATAATATGAGATTTTATAAGAGTCTCTCACACGACTGTGGGGATGCACAAGTCCAGGTTCCTCAGGCAGGCTGCAAACCAGGGGCTCCGATGAAAGTCCAATGAAAGGTCCTTGATGAGTTTCTGGGAGAAGTTGGCTGTCCAAGGACAAGCTGGAAAATTCTTTCTGAATGTTGAAATCACTTCCCCTTTTAATCACTTGCCCTTTTAAGACATTCAACTGATTGGATAAAAGCATCACCCACTGATGATGCAATCTCCCTGATTGATGCAGATGTAATCAGCTATCCACTCAGTAAATTCACTGGTGATCGAAGTCCATAAATGCTCTTGTATTACAATTAGCCCAGCACTTGCTGGACCAAACACCTGGACACAATTACCTGGCTGAGTTGACACATTAGCCTAACCATCACACATATCAATAAGATCATACAATATTTTTGTACTTTTGTGTCTGGCTTATTTCACACAACATGATATCTTCAAAGTTCATCCATGTTGTCATGTGTATCAGAACTTCATTCCTTTTTACAGCTGAATAATATTCCATTGTATGTAAGTACCACATTTTGTTCATCCATTCATCATTATGGACACTTGGGTTGCTTTCATCTTTTGGCAGTTGTGAATAAACATTGTGAATAAAAATAAAAATAAAACTGTGAATAAAAATAAACTGCGATAAACATTGGTATGCAAATATCTGCTTGAGTCATTGTTTTCTATTCTTTTGGGATTGGGACTCAATTCTTTTGGGATTTTCAATTCTAGTGGGATTACAGCTCATATGGTAATTCTATACTTAATTTCCTAAGAAGCCACCAGAACTGTCTTCCATAGCAGCTACACCATTTTGCATTCCCACCAGCAATGAATGAGTGCTCCTATTTCTCCACATCCTCTCCAACACTCAATTTTCTGTTGGGTGTTTTTTTTTTTAATAGTAGCCATTCTAGTGAGTGTGAACTGGTATCTCATTGTGGTTTTGATTTGCATTTCCCTGATGGCTAATGATGTTGAGCATCTTTTCATGTGCTTTCTGGCCATTTGTATATCTTCTTTGGAGAGCTGTCTGTCAAATCTTTTGCCCATTTTTAAAAATTGGATTGTTTGTCTTTTTGTTAAGTTGAAGAATATCTTTATATATTCTGGATATTAAACCTTTATCAGGTATGTGGTTTCCAAATATTTTCTCCCATTGTATAGTTTGTCATTTTACTTTCATTATACAGTTCTTTGAGGTATGAGAGATTTTAATTTTTGTAAGGTCCCATTTATCTATTTTTTCTTTTGTTGCTTGTGCTTTGAGTGTAAAGTCTAACCATTGCCTAACACAAGGTCCTGAAGATGCTTCCCTACATTTTCTTCTAGGAGTTTTATAGTTCTGGCTTTTATATTTAGGACTTTGATTCATTTTCAGTTGACTTTTGTATAAGGTATGAGATAAAGGTCCTTCTTCTTTCTTTTGCAAATGGAGATCCAGTTTTCTCAGCACTATTTGCTGAAGAGACTATTCTTTCTTAATTGAGTGGTATTTGATGCCTTGTCAAAACTCAGTTGGCCATAAATGCAAAACTGTCCTTTCCAGAATCATGACAGTGCAGCCTTAGGTAACCACCATAAATAAAGCAAACTAGAGAGATATTCTTGCCTTGCTCAACTTTCCTCTTTAGCCTTATGTCCAAAATTTTACTACATGCTATGGAAGTGCGGGAAAAAAGATTTTCCAAAGATGTCTACATCCTAATCCAAAATCTGTGAATATTTACCTTACATGTAAAGGGGTCTTTGCAGATGTGATTAAATGAAGAGTTCTGAGTTGGGAAAATTACCCTGAGCTATCCAGATGAGCCTAATAGAATCACAAGTGTACTTATAATGGCAAGAGGAGAGCAGGGGAATCACAGAAGGGGATGTGACCATGGAAGCAAAAGTCGGAGTAATGTGGGGTCAAAAGACAAGGAATGTGGGTGGTCTCTAAAGCCTTGAAAAGGAAAACAAAACAAACAAAACTAGGATTCTCCCCTAGAACCTCCAAAAAGATTATAATCCTGCTGACACTTTGGTTTTTATCCAGTGAAACCCATTTTAGACTTCTGACCTCCAGAAATGTATAAAAATAAAATTGTATTGTTTTTTAGCCACTTAGTTTGTGGTAATTTGTTACAGCAGCAATAGGAAACCATGCCTTTCTCCCCAATTAGACTGAGAATTTCAATGGCATGACTTGTCCTCCACATTTTGGTTGACTCCAGTGCCTCTCCAGTAAATTCTCAAGAAAGATTTGAAGAAGGAATGAGTGAGTAAGGTAGCAATCCATTCTACTCTGTAGCTAAATCTGATCTCATTGCCTCACTGCTTAAAACCCTTCACTGCTTGTTCATCACCCTTAGTATAAACAAAACAACGTAACATTGCTACAAGGGCCTGCATGGGCAGGCCCTGCAATGGTCTAGCCTTGCCTCTATCACACACTCCCAGCTAGGTTGGCCATTTTTCACTTTTGAAATAACCATAGCAAGAGATCTTTCCTTTCCAATATTGTTCATCTCTCTTATACTTCATTACTTTCTACTTCTTCCTTCAGATCTCCCTCAGATTATACTTCCTCAGGAAAGCTAACCTTTCTTTGCTTTATTGGATTGTGTCCCTTTCCTTCATAGCACTTAGATCCATTCATAAGTATAAAGGTCTCTCTCCTCCACTGGATTTTCAGTTTTATGAGAGCAAGACCATATCTAGTGTATATTTCAGGGCCTACAACAGGGCCAGGCACAGAGCAGTGACCAATAATTATTCACTGAATTAAAAATATCTGTGGTATAAAAAGTAGTCATTGCATGTATGAATAAAAGGGAAAAAAAAAAAAGCTTTACTAATCCATGAGCGTCTAGTTCAGGGGTTCTTAACCTTTTTTGTTCCACAGACCCCTTTGCCATTCAGGTGAAATGAATACTACTGTAATTTATTTATTGCATACATTCATAAGTGAAGGAAATACTAAATTTCAGTTAGAGGTCAGAGAAAATAAAGATAAGTTGAATTTTTCAATTCAAGCTCATGGACCCCCTGATTAAGAACCCCTGCCCTAATTCATAAAGAATTATGTATTAGAAAAACAACTTTAAGAAAAACAGAACATTGGAGTCTGTGTATGTCTACACCACAATACTGTCTTTAGATTTTAGCCACTGACCCCACCTAGAGTCTTCTATTGCCCATTTATATATAGGTACTTGTCATCTTTCTTTTAGGGAGCTCTAAATCATCCCAAAATTGGTGATGACCCTTCAACCAACATTTCCTGCTAGAGTTGTTTACCTAAAGCCAGTGGTATGCTAAAGTCAATTATATGTATCACTTCCCAATTTTGCATTTAGTGATTTGACTTTGGTACCTTGAAATCTTGATGGGAGTATTTACACCATGGAATTACTGAATGGTACAAATCAGGGCTTTTTCTTTTCTTTTTAAAGAAATGGATGTTAAAACATATACCTGCACACCACTGCTTGGAGTCTTTCCTTGCAGAGGCTTATAAAGTGATGCTGAGCCTGATGTATGTAGTCTTGAGACATTGACAAGAAATTCTAATGTGGGGCACCAATTCTAAACTAGCTGCATCAGGTCAAGCACTGAGAAAGTCATCTTCCCTCAAAACTTATTTTATTGAGGAACCCCAACTTCTCCCCAATCAAAATCAGCTAATCAATCTTACTAGAGTTTTATACATTTTATTGAGCTTTTCAAATAAACATATTTTCATCTTATGTTTGTTCATTTTAAATTTCTTGATTTCTGCTCTTATATTTATAATTTCCTTCTTCCAGCTTTTTAAAATTTAATTTGCTCTTCTTTTATTACCTTCTTAAAGAAGAACCTTAGATCATTGATTTGAGCCATTATTTCTTTTCTACTATAAACTTGCAATGCTATAAATTTCCCTCTAGGCACTGCTTTAGTTGCATCCCCAAATTTTTGTTGTTGTTTTTTTTTTTCATTTTCATTCAGTTCAAAATATTATCTAATCTCCCATGTGATTTGTTCTTTGATGCATTGGTTATTTAGTTAATTCCAAATTTCAGGAATATTCTCATTTTATTGATGTTTTTTATTTCTAGTTTAATTCTGTGGATGGTCAAGGAAGGTGATCTGTATTATTTCAATCCTTAATGTAATGTACTGAGACATCTTTATGGCCCAACATACAGGCCATATTTTGGTGAATATTCCATGTGTATGTCAGAGGAATGCAGATTCTATAATTGATGGGTGGAGAGTTCTAGAAATGTCATTTGGGTCAAGTTTGTTGATCGAGTTGTTTCAATTTTGTAAATCTCTATTTGTTCTTTTAATTACTGAGAGAAAAATGTTGAAATCTGTAACTAAAATGATATATTTATCTATTTCTCCTTTCAATTCTTTCAAGTTCTGTTATTAGGTTCATTTACATTTATGATTTTTATGTCTTCTTGCTGAATTGATCGCTCGTGAAAAAATCCCTTTCTATACCTGGACATACCTTTTGCCCCAAGGTCCATTTTGTCTGATATTAATAAAGTCACTCCAGATTTCTTCTAAGGTTTGCATAATTTATCTTTTTCCATGCCTTTACTCTTACCCTATATGTACCTTTTTATTTAAAGTGAGTTTTTGGAGCCAGCATAGAATTGGTTATTGCTTTTTAATTGAAATGTTGAGAACATTTACATTTAATGTCATTATTCATATGATTTTATATAAATGTATAATTTTCTATTTTTAATATTTGTTTTCTTTTTGTTCTTTTCTCCTCTTTTATGCCTTTTGTGGATTTATTATTATTTTGGAAATCCATTTTAACTCTTCTATTGGCTTATTAGCTATGGTGGGTTTTTGTGTGTTTTTTGTTTTTGGTGAGTTCTCTAGAATTTATAATGTACATTTTTAACTTATGATAAACTTCCTACAAATAATATTGAACTCCTCATATATAAAGTACACTGACAAGAGTATACTTCCATTTTCCCTCTCCTGTGGTTTGTGTCATACAATTTATTTTTTCATGTTATAAACCCCACAATACAAGACTATTTCAGCTTTAATGAATCAATTATTTTTAACTAAAATTTTTAATGAAAAAAAAAACATTTATATTTACCATATATTTACCTTTTCTAGTATTCTTCATTCCTAGTTTTCATTAGGTATCATTTTCCTTTGGCTTGAAGTATTTCCAGTAGCATTTTTTGTAGTATAGGATGCTGCTGCTGAATGCTTTTAACTTAGTTTGCCTGAAAAGTCTTACTTCAACTTGATTTTTAAAGGAAATGTTTGTGAGTACAGAATCTATATTGATTTTCTTCTTCCTTTCGCACTTTGAAAATGTTGTTCCAATGTCTTTTGGCTTGTATGGTTTCTGATGAGAAGTCTGTATTATTTCTTATCTTTGTTCCTCTGTACATAATGTGTCTTTTTTTCTTTAGCCACTATTAATATTTTCTTTTTATCATTGATATTCAGCAATTTGTTTAGCAATGACTTGGTGTGATTTTTCTTTGGGTTTATTTGGTTTATGATTTTCTTGGGTTTTCTTGAGCTTAGATCTGTGAGTCTTTTAGTTTCTTAGGCTGCTCAAAGCAAATACCATGAAATGGGTTGAGTTAAATGATGGGAATTTATTTGCTCATGGTTTTAAGACTGAATAAATGTCCAAATCAAGACATCATCAAGGCAATGAATTTTTCCCAAATACCAGTATTCTAGGACTGGCTGCCGGTGATCCTTGACTCCTTTGTCACATGGCAAGGTACATGGCAGTGTCTGCTTGTCTCCCCCTTGTCTTCCAGGTTTCATTGATTTCAGCTTCTTGCTTACGTGGCTTTTTCTCTCTGTGTCTAACTTTTATTCTCTTATATAGGACTCCAGTAATAAGTATAAGACCCATCAAGATTGAGGTGGGTCACATTTTAACTGAAGTAGCCTCATCAAAAGGCTCTACTTACAATAGGTTCATATGCCCAGGAATGAATTAAATTTAACTACATGTTTTTCTGGGGTACATACAGCTTCAAACCATCAGAGTGAATATATAATATTCATTTGGAAATTTTTCAGACATTATTTCTTCTGTCTTCCTCTCCTTCCAACTCTTTCTGGGACTCAATTATATATATTTCATACCACTTGATATTGTCTTAAAGTCACTATGCAATGCTCTTTTTTTTTTCTTTCAGTGTTTTTCTTTTTGGGTTTCCTTTAGGATAATTTTTATTGCTATGTCTTCAAGTTCACTGATCTTTTGTTCTTCGGTATCTAATCTGCTGTTATCCTAGCCAGTGGAATTTTCATTTCCTATATTGTAGCTTTCATCTTTAGAAGCTCCATTTAGTTCTTTTTCATACCTTTCATTTCTCTCTTCATTATGTTCACATTTTCCTTAAATTCATGAACATACTGTGCATATTTAAAATAACTTTTAACATCCTTGCCTGATAATTCTATCATCTATGCCATTTCTGGGTTTATTTCTATAGTCTTATTTTTCTTTGTTATGAATCACATTTTTCTGTTTCTATGTAAAGTAATTTCCTATTATATGCTGACATTGTGAATTTTCAATGTTGACTGTGGAATTTTTGTTATATTTCTTTAACTGGTATTGGACTTTGATCTGGAGAGTATTTATTTGTAAATATGTTTGATAATTTTGATGCTTATTTTTATTCTTTTTTTTTTTTTAGAATAGGCTTATGAGAGCCTTCATTCTAACATTAACAACATTAACTTAACCCCACTTCTAAGATACAGACTTTTTGGAGCCTCTAGGAAATATTCCATTCAACAAATTTTTTTACTCCTGCTGTTGTGAATTCAAGCAATTTCCAGACTTGTGTGAACTTGGAGAATTTTTGTTTCACAGCTTCCCTGTGATGGTTTATTCCCTAGATGTTGTGATTGTCCAGCTTATGGGGTTGACCCTAAGCATGTGCAAATTGTTACTCAGGCAAAAATTCAAGCTGACCCCTATAAGCATTTGGTTCTTTTTCTCTGCTAACTCTCTCCTGTCAACTGTGCTGCCCCTACAAATCCCAGGTGCCTTAATCTTTCTAATCCACTCAACTCAGCAATATTGCCAGAATGGTTTTTGAGTTACCTATCTCTATATTATAGAAATCTGGTGTGATTGTGGGTCTTACCTCATTTGTAGACCTTATCTCATTTGGGTATTCACTCTCTATACCAGAATGCTGGTATTTGTTTCCCTTCTCTCAGTTGTCACAGTCCTGTGCTGCCTATTGTTTGATGTTTGATGTTAGAAACTTGTTCACATATTTAACCAGTTTTATAATTATTTATGGCAAGAAGGTAATTTTGAACTCTAATACACTTTCATGGTCAAAAGCAAAAGTCTGTATTACTTTATAAGTGAATTTTATTAAAATTTGGAAACAAATTTAATTTGACAAAATTGACTAATATTTAAATTATGCTTTAATTTTTAAGAAAACATTCACTTTTTAACAATAAAAAAGGTTTATTTGCTTCCTATTTGCTGTTGTAACAAATTATCACAAACAGTGGCTTAAAAAAACATGTTTATTATCTTTAAGTTCTGTAGGTCAGAAGCTTGACAGAGGTCTTACAGGGCTCAAATCAAGATGTTAGCAGAGCTGCATTCCATTTCTGGAGGTGCTAGGCAGAGAACCTATTTCCTTGCCTTTTCCAAATTTTAGAGCCCTCATCCTCCATCTTCAAAGCCAGCCATGTTGCATCTCTTACATAGAAAAACAGATAGTAATTCCAGATTTTACTGTACAACCATGTGCCTACATGAATGCACAGCACATTTTCCAAGATGTAGAATCTTTTGGGTTATTAATTTGATTATAATCTTTATTTTTCATATACATCAACATCTAATCTCCTGACCTTGCACAAAATATTCAGTTGCAAAAATGATCTGAGATTGATACTATTCAGAGACCATATTAAGTTTCCACAGTAGTTGGTAAAAAGTGAATAAGGCCTAGACCTTGCTGGATATTTAAACAAGAGGGAAAAATATGACTTTTTGTTTTGCAATATTACATATTGCAAGAGCCATGCAAAGTAAATAATAAACCTTCCTGTGTGAAAAGAAGTTGGCAGGGACGCTCTCAGTCAAAAGTCAGAACACTTGCTCTCTTCTCTGATTTCTATCTTTTCCTTGACATTTTGTAACTTCCTTTGAACATGCTCCCTTGTGGCTGGTTCTGTTTTCTTCCCAAGCCAATTATATGTTTCTGAAAAGAAAGATATCACAGTTTTCATTTCACCTTACCCATAATCCCTCAATGCAAGTTGCCTACAATCACACCCGGTCCATACATAATAGGTGTTCAAGAAAAACATATGAAATCAACAAAGACTTCTCACACACTTAAAGATGGTGTCATCTTCCAGGAAATTTTTAACACCTCCCATGTGAACTAATGGTATTTTCGAAATCATCTTTTTGTGAAAAAATTACCCTTTCAGATCTTGGGCAATGCCATAGGACTTGGCTCATAGAAAACATTAATAATGATTATGGGTATAAATGCAGGCACAAGAAATTCCTAGAAAACACTCCCACGAAGCAGTAGTTTCTTCAAAAAGCAACTCGGCAAACACATTCTCACAGCTCCAAAACAGATTAATGTTGTCATCCTATTTATTTTGATACCACCATGCTCAAGCATCACAGCCGCTTAGCTATGTCCTATGAACTGTCACTTCAGTGAGAGGACAGAATTAATTAAAGCCTTGTTTGAGGCACTATTGAGTTTTACTACACTTTCCCCTTCATCCCAGAGCTGTTCTCTTTGATCTCCATCATGCCCCACCTTTGTCTCTCTCCTTTTGAAATCCTTACCCCTAAGTTGACTCATCTGAATGTATCCCTAACGGCTAGTTTCATGATCCCTCCGTCTGATCAGACTCTGGTACTGGATTCCATCATAACTACCATTTATTGAGTGCTCACCATGCTAAACAAACCATCTAAAAGCAAACCAAAAATAAAACTATAATTTAGCTCTTATATAAAAGTAAAATATATAGAATTCATTTTGAAAATGTGGATCTCAGAGAGATTTTCTTATGATAGCAGTGTTTTTAAAAATTGGCAAATTTTACATAACAATCCAGATTCTTGACTTTTCATGAAAAACTGGAAAATTGGCAACCTGGGGTCAACACTTCCACATGGCAGTAATCGGCTGGATGTGAACAACAGTTGCCTCCATTGATTAGACATGTACCCTTAAGTGTGTCCCAGTCTTTACCACTCCCTCTTGTATTACCCTTGGCCTACTTGATTCAGTTAAATGTATGAGCCCTGGCCTAGACAAAGCTTCCAAGGAAGGCAGGTACTATAGGAAGATACATTCACTATGAAGGCATTCACTATGAGGGGACAAGAAAATGAGCATTTATTAGTTATATGTATGTGCCAAGTGACCCCTACCATCATGTAGCTCATATTCTAGAAGGAGAAACAGCCAAGGAAACAACCCAAATCTAATAAGACACATACCAGGAGCAGGTAAAGAACAGGTACTTTTTCTGCAACCAGAATCCCTCTAGGCAGGCACTCCATTAGGTGATGATGAGATAAGGGAGTGTGGAGACAAAAGAACAAAAGAACATGACAGTATTGATTGCAGGGAACATGTCCAGAGCTCAGTTTCTGTGCCTGGACAAGATCATGTAGCAATAAAGAGCTCCTGGCCCAGGACTCCTAATACCCTGAGAGCATACTTTCCACTTTTGTGTAGCTGTCTTCTTTGAATGCAGGAACTGAACTTGTTTGACATTTCCTAGCACCTGCTCTTAGCTTGGCTCTTAATACATCATCAATAAAAAGTTATTGAAAGAAAGAAATGTAGGAACAAATGAAGAAATTTGAAAGTGGATTGATACCAGAGACTTGGGATAGATAGAACTGAGCCTACAAGTGAGAGCAAAGGGGACCCAGCTGGGGGGACTGGACAGCTGTAGGGACAAAGAATATGCAAAACCTGGTTAAACAATTCCTGAATACTCACAACTTTTGGACAACTATATCAACTGTGTGTACTGGTCAGCCATTAGTGAAATCAACTCTTTCCTTTTTTTTTTAAATCAGATCACTTTTTCATACAACCCATGTTCCTCAAGCTACCAATCTTTACTTCTAAAATTAAGGTCTGTTCATGAAGAGTGCAATTATTTAAATGTGGATTATTTTACCTTTTGGCAAAAAAGAAACAAATCACTTACAAAACAAAGAGGACAGCATCTTTTGTCTCCTCTTCTTTGTCTTTCTTGTCCCATTCTTGAATAGCAGAGAGGGGAAGCAGGGCCATCATATGGCCAAAGGAGACAGAGAGAGAGGGCCAGAGCAAAGCCTGTTGGAAAAATCTGCCTCTCTGGGAACCTGGCCCACTGCTGTTGAAAGATAATTTTCTCAAGATAAATGCTTTTGCCCAACTTTTGTTGCAACTCTTGTCCAATGCACATTGTCCTGTGGCATGAACTCTTCTCCCGTTTGCTGAGGCTGCCAACTTCTCCTCTAGAGCCAATAGTTTGTTTTCGAGACATGGCAGCAAGGACCAAGAAATCCCCAAAGCTGGGGAAATAGCCCCTGAACACAGCCTCTTAGCTCATTTGCCTTGAAACACTTATATGCACAATAGGATCCTGTTGTTCCTAGATATGCCAATGTCAAACTCTCTATAGTCCTCTCATCACCCAATCTCCATTTGCTATGAAAGAAGAGAAAATTTGGAAAGGATTTTTCTAACCAAGAAACTTTCCAGGAAGAAAGGCAATGTTTTATATTTCCTGCATTCTCTTTAGCTTGTGTACCCATCTTCTTCACTTTGACTGCCTGGTTAAAAACCAACCTTTGGGCAGCTGGGTTTGGCAGCTACTTGATTATGAGGATTCAAGGGTACTCTAAAGTTATCCTAAAATTCCTTCTCCCCTTACCCAAACTGTAGGTCCTAAGGTAATAGTTCTTAAACTTTAACGCCTATCAGAATTACCAAGTGTGCTTTGAAAATATAGGTTGCTGACTCTATACTACCACCACCACCCTGCCCAAGAGTTTCCAGTTTGGTAGGACTGGAGCACTGCCTAATAATTTGCATTTCTAATAAGTTCCTAGGTAATTCTGGGATTGTTGGTCCAGAGACCACACTTTGAGAACACTACTCTAAGATATCAACTCAAAATCTAAATATTAACAACTTAGCACTAGAGGAAAACATATACCATTTAAAACAGTATAAAGATTTCAAATGGGATCTTCTGGAGGCAAAGGCCTGTAATTGTATGACGAGGATTTCAGGCCAGTCACAGCAGTCTTGCTGAGACTTTTTCAAACTTAAAATCTGAGTTCTTTTTCCAGCCAGGATGGAGTGAAAGGAACCAGATTTACTTTCTGACCTCAAAAAACCAAAATAATGGATAAAATACATCAACAAACAGTTTATACTGGACATCAGGCAATGAAATACAGGATCCTTAAGAGACAGAAAAAAAAATGAGTTGAGTCCTATAATTGCCCTAGTTTATTGACTTGAGTACAAGTCAGTGAACTCCCTGAGTTGAGCAAACAAAGATGAAAGTCCAGAGAGACCAAGGCAGCTGGAGTTTGTAGGACAGAGTATCAGAGAGGTAAGAGCAGCACAGTGAGAATTCTAGAAATTTTCAGACAGCCTCCCTCAAGTATTCAGCTAAGCACTGCTCAGGTATACGTGTGAGGAAAGTACACAAAGCTGGTGAAAGTGCCAGTCTTTGTTACTCAAACAGGCCCAGGAATGCCTGTTTGTACCAGGTAGAGTGGAAAAACTCATGATTCCTGGAGCACCAAGACACAGAAGGGTCTTGCCTCAGTAGTGGAGGATATTGAGAGATAATAGTCATGGACTAGTGATAGACTGAGCACTGCTCCAGGCCAACTTAGCAAATCTTAAAAGCAAGAACCAAAAGTATGAAACCAGTTTAACTGTACCTCGGAACAGAATTCAAAAATATTTAAAATATTCAAGTAAATATGAAAGTAAACATTAATGGAAGAGTTGAGGGACAAAAAGAGGTATAAGGCTTATAAAGACTAAATAACAGGGAGCGGATGTGGCTCAAATAGTTGAGTGCCTGCTTCCCACTTGGGAGATCCTGGATTCAGTTCCCAGTGCCTCGTAAAAAAACAAACAAACAAACAAAAAAACCAACTCAAGGTAGTGGCTTGATGTGGCTTAGCGGTTGAGCGCCAGCTTCCCATATACAAGGTCTGGGGTTTAATAATCCCCTGGCCCCTGGTACTCAAAAAAAAAAAAAAAGTCTAAATAGCAAAATGGCAGAAGAAAGCCCTGCTTTAGCAGTACTTATTTCAAATGTAAATGGATTAAACACGCCAGTCAAAAGGCAGAGGATTGAACATTCCAGTCAAAAGGCAGAAGTTGACAAATAGATTTAAAAAGTATGGCTCATCTATACGCTGCTTATAAGAAACCTCACATTAAATTTAAAGATACAAGTGGATTGAAAGTGAAAGGATTGAAAATATATACCATGCAAATAGTAGCCATAATAGCAGATAAAACAGACTGTAAGTAAAAAATTGTTATGAGGGACAAAGAAAGGCACTATCAATCTTCAACAAGAAGACATAACCATTATAAATACATGTGTACATATTGGCATAGCCCCAAAATGTATGAAGCAAATATTGACAGATTTAAAGGGAGAAATAGATGGTTCTACATTAATAGTAGGATACTCCAATATACCACTTTCAACAATGGATAGATCATCTAGACAGAAGATCTCTATGGAAATAGAAGACTTGAATGATACTCTAAATCTACTAGATGTGACATATATGTAGAAGTCTTTACCCATCTGCAGCAGAATACACATTCTTCCTTAGTGCACATGGATCATTAACTCACAATGACTGGTTTTCTTAAATAATAAAACAAGTCTAAATAAATTCAAACATATTAAAATCTTACAATGTATCTTCTCTGACCACAATGGAATGAAGCTAGAAATCAATCAAGAACAGACGGAGAATTGGAAAATTCACAAATATGTGGAAATTAAACAAATTACCTATACTGACTCAAGAAGAAATAAAAGATCTCAACAGACAAATAACTAGTAAAGAATTGAATCAGTAATCAAAAACTTCCCAACAAAAAGGACCATATGGTTTCACAGGGAAATTTTGCCAAACATTGCAAGAATTAAAACCAATCACACTCAAACTCTTCTAGAGCAATTAGGTATGAAAAATAAATAAAATGCATTCAAATCAGAAAGGAAGAAGTGAAACTTTCACTATTTGCAGGTGACATGATCCTATAATTAGAAAGTACAAAATGTCTACAACAAAGCTCCTAGAACTAATAAATGAATTGAGCAAACTGGTGGGGTGCAAGATCAACACCTAAAAATCAGTAGTGTTTCTATACACTAGTAATGAGCAATCTGAGGAGGAAATCAAGAAAAACATACTATTTATAATAAGCAAGTAAAATAATCAACTATCTAGGAATAAATTTAACCAAGAATGTAAAGGATGCAGAAAACTACGAAACACTGCTATAAGAAATCAAAGAACAACTAAATGAATGGAAGGACATTCTGTGTACAATGCTTGGAAGACTAAATATCATTAGATTTCAATTCCACCAAAAATGACTTCCAAATTCAACACAATCCCAATCAAAATCCCAGGAGCTTACTTTGCAGAAATAGAAAAGCCAATTATCAAATTTATTTGGAAGGCTAAGGGGCCCCAAATAACCAAAAATATCTTGAGAAAGAAGAACGAAGTTGGAGAACTCACATTTCCTGATATTAAAGCATATTATAGGGAAGCGGATGTGGCTCAAGAAATTGAGCTCCTATCTACCACATGGGAGGTCCTGGTTCGGTTCCCGGTGCCTCCTAAAGAGAAGACAAGCACACAGCAAATAGACACAGAGAGCAGACAGAGAGCGCAAACAATGGGGGAGGGGTGCAGCAGAGAATAAATAAATAAAATAAATCTTTTTTCAAAAGCATGTTATAAAGCTACAGTGGTCAAATCAGCATAGTACTGGCATAAAGATAGATATATTAATCAAAGGAATAGAATTGAGAGTTCAGGAGACCCTCACATCTTGGTCAATTGATTTTTGATAAAGCTGCCAAATCCACTCAACTGGGCCAGAACAGTCTATTCAATAAATGGTGCTGGGAGAATTGGAAATCCATATCTAGAAGAATGAAAGAGGAACGCTATCTCATACCTTATAAAAAAGAAATAACTTAATATGGATCAAATTAAAGACCTAAATAATAAGAACCAGGACCATAAAATGCCTAGAAGAAAATATAGGAAAGCAGCTTCAAGATCTTGTGTTAGGTGGTGGTTTCTTAGACTATACACCCAAAGCACAAGCAACAAATGAAAAAAATAGATAAATAGGACCGCCTCAAAATTAAGTACTTTTGTGCTTCAAAGGATATTGTTGAGAAAGTGAAAAAAAAAACAACCTATTCAATGGGAGAAAATATTTGGAAACCACATACCCAATAATGGTTTAACATCTATAATTCATAAAGAAATCCTAAAACTCAACAATGAAAAGACAAACAACTCAATTTAAAAATGGGTAAAAGACTTTTCCAAAGCGGAAATACAAATGTCTAAAAAGGACATAGAAACATGCTCAATATCACTAGCTATTAGAGAAATGCAAATCAAAACCACAATGAAATATCATTTCACACCTACTAGAATGGTCACTTTAAAAAACAGAAAACTACAAGTGCTGGAGGGGATGTGGAGAAATAGAAACACTTAGTCACTGCTGGTGGGAATGTAGAATGGTGCAGCTGCTATGGAAGGCAGTTTGGTGGTTACTCAGGAAGCTAAGTATAGAATTACCATATGACCCGGCAATCCCGCTACTAGGTATATACTCAAAAGAACTGAAAGCAGGGACAAAGACATTTGCACAGCGATGTTCATAGCGGCATTATTCACAAGTGCCAAAAAATAGCAGCAAACCAAGTGTCCGTTAACCAATCAATGGATGAACAAAATGTGGTATATACATATGATGGACCAGTATTCAGCTTATAAGAAATAATGAAGTCCTGATGCATGTGACAACACATGGAGGAACTTTGAGGACATTATGTTGAATGAAATAAGCCATACACAAAAGAGCAAATATTGTATGAACTTACTGATATGAACTAATTATAATAAGCAAACTCGTAGAGTTAGAATCTCGAATATAGATTACCAGGGGATAGATTTGGGGTAGAGAATGGGGAGCTGATGCTTAATTTGTACAGAATTTCTATATAGGTTGCTTGTAAAGGTTTGGAAATGGCTGGTGATGATGGTAGTACATTATTGTGAGTATAATTAACAACACCAAATGATGTTTGGGAATGTGTTTGAAAGGGGAATTTTTGGTTCAGGTATGTTACAAGAATGAAAGTTAGAAGATTAAGCATGGGCCTTTGTAACAGTGAAATATGTTGTGGGTGATGGATTGGGGTTAATAGTACAAGTATAAGAATGTTGAAAAAATACACATACTGTAAACTATGGGTTATAGTTAATAGCACTATTTTTAAATTCTTTCATCATTTGTAACAAAGGCACCACACTAATCCAAAGTATCAACAATAGGGGTATATGGGAACACTGTATTTTTCACATGATTTTTCTGTAAACCTACAACTTCTTCTATTAAAAAATAATAATTTTTTAAAAAAACGTTATGTGAACTGAAAGAAACCAGACACAAAGTACTATATATTATAAGATTCCATTTATATAAAATGTAAATATAAGTAAATCTACAGAGACAGTGATATATTAATAGTTATGTAGGGCTGGGGAAGGATAAAAGGGTTGAGCAGTGACTGCTAAAGGGTATGGGGTCTTTCTTTTTGGAGTAATGAAAATGTTCTAAAATTAACTGTGGCAATGAATGCACAACTCTGAATATGTTAAAAGCCACTGATTGCACACTTTGATGGATTGTATGGTATGTGAATATATATCGATAAAACTGCTTTTTTAAAAAGAAAATTAAAAATGAGGTTCTGATTTATGTGACAATATGGATGAACCTTGAAAACATCATGTTGGGTGTAATAAGCCAGACACAAAATGACAACTATTGTATGATTTCACTGATATAAAATAATTAGAATAAGCAAATTCATAGGGTTGGAAACTAGAATACAGGTTTACAGGGAGTGGTAAGGGGTAGGGAATGTGGAGTTAAAGTTTAATTGGTATAGAATTTCTATTGGAGGTTGTGGCAGTTTGAGATTATTTTTGTGAATCCCAAAAAAGAGAGATTATGTTTGTAAACTAATTTATTCTTCTGGGTGTGATACCCTTTGAATGCATTAGATTCAACTGACATGTCTTGATTAATTACCTGTTAAGATTAGGGCTTTGATTCAACCATGTCAGTAGGGCCTAACTCAGGGTTGATTCCTTGCCCCTTGGTGGGTGGATATAAATATATAAATGGACACTCACTAAAGAAGACACAAAGAAGAAGATACAAAAAGAAGAGAGAGAGAACTTTGTCAGTTTTGATCCTGGAGCTCCGGGGAGAGAGTATAGGGTCTGAAATTTTTCCAATTACTAACCAAAAGGATGTTTATACTAGAGAACATTTAGATGTTACATGTTTTATATCCACTGATTCTTCTTTACACAGGTTCATATTTTTAAATTCTATTTATTAAATTCTTAGCCCCTGTGCCAATTTTGCCCTTCCTCATAAGGAAGTCAATAATAAATTGCACTTCCCCTTTTCTATGGCAATAGCAGTCCCAAAATATATTTGGGGCTCTCTATTAAGATATGCTTACCTTTGCATATTAGCTTGTGCCTAACCAACATTTGAAAACAGATTTATTCCTAAGAGGATACTCTGCTAATGAAGGCCTTAGGATACAAGCACTTTCCACTGCAGTTGAAGAAAAATGTGAGAAAAAGAATGAACCAAAATCTTTTACCATTAGTAATTTGCAAGCAGTGAGGGAGAGAGAAAGACAGAGGAGAGAGAAGAAAGTTTACTCCTTTCCTCTTGATCCAGATATTTATCTCCTTTGGCTCCAACAACTGGAAGTTGAAGCTGGAGAAAAACTAACAAGATTATTGACATGAATTAGCAAACCCAAGAAGGCAGCTGCTTTCCTGCAGAAAGAGCCTCTGAGTGTCTGATGACCCTGACCACCCAATCAAGTACCTCTGAGTCCCTTCATCATTCTTCTAAGTGCAATCAAGAGTTCTCCTAAGAACCAAACCAAACTCTCATAAAATGGCTATACTGTAAGAAAAATACAAGGTACACTAAGAAAGGGAGAACTGGGTTTCATGAGTCATGATTGTCTTCAAAGAGCACAATTCTTCTCTTTAGATGCTCTTTGCTAATCAACAGCAATCAGACCAAATGGATTAGTTGCAGAGATGTTACATCTGGCTCCATGACTATTTGATTTAAAAAGTTATTCTTCGAAGGTGAAAGGTTTATGTCACCAAATTCCAATTCAAGTTCAATTTCTGACTATGGATCCATGGACTGGTTAACTCTTTTTGGGAGTTATTCTCTCTGGACCTCAATTTTTAAGCTTCATAAGGATGGAGAGGATCATTTGCTGCAACAAATAATGGCAATGCTAATTTTAATCCAAATGAAGAATTTTCGACCCATTGAAGGAAAACAAACAAACAACAACAACATACCTTCTGTCAAGTGGGAGATTAATGGAATGCCAGACCTTAAACGAGAATATCATGTCTCCTCCAGCTTTTCATTTACTGGGCAGATACATGAAGAGAAGTCAAATGTCTTTCCCAGGTAAGTAACCTGACAGGGAGGTACCTAAACTTGGATCTCCTGATTCCCTGTCTAGTGTTCTTTTCCTACCAGTGGTCCCAAAATGAATGTATGTGGGCAACCAGCTGCTCCAGAATCATAAAAAATTACAAATTCCTGAACTCTGGCCAGAATGACATATCTGGCAGTATGATGAAAGAATCCATTTTTTTCACTTCCTAGCACCAAAGAATCCTAATATGCAACTAGGTTTCTATCCATTGCATGCTTGCTCTGCTTTTTTTAATGATCCAAGTGAGTTGGCCCAGTACTGATGAGAAAGGAGTCTCCAAAGTGAAACTCTGGGGCTCATATATCCCAGAGGTGGATGAGATGATCCACTGTGGTGTGACAAGAAACTTTGATGTGTGATGGTTAATTTTATATGTCAACTTGGCTCAATTTGGTCAAATGCTGGCCTAGATGTTGATGGAAGGTATTTTGTAGATGTGATTAGCGTGTATAATCAGTTGACTTTAAGTTAAAAGAAGATTACCCTTGATAATGTGGGGTGGGCCTCATCTAATCGGTTGTGCGCCTTAAGAGCAAAGACTTGAGGTTTCCAAAAATAGGAAGAAATTCTGCCTCAAAACTACACCATCTACTCATCTCTGAGTTTCCAACCTGCTTACCTCCTCTGCAGATTTCAGGCTACAGTGCAACATCACTCTTACCAGAATTTTCAGCCTGCCAATCTGCCTAACAAATTTTATAGTTGCCAGCCCCACAATCATGTAAGCCAATTCCTTAAAACAAATATCTTAATACATATAGTATACTAATGCACACACAAAGTTTGTTGGTTCTGCTTCTCTGGAGAACCCTGATGAATACACTGTGTGTGTGTGTTTGTGTTTGTTTTAGGAGGTACTGGGGATTGAACCCAGGACCTCATACAAGTGAAGCAGGTGGTTAACCACTGAACTACATACACTCTGATTTTTTTTTTTAACAACTAGAAAAAGATTACTATTATAGCTATTATTAATCCAGGAAGGGGCACAGGTAGCCTTACTTGTGTCACACGAACAGTCAGAAGAGTGGGTAAACCTCACTGTAGAAAAGCTGATATAGCACACCTTTCCCAAGCATTTGTTTCCCTTTAGTGTATTGAAATGAATTGTTCTAAAGATTTATCCAGATAAGCAAATTTATGAGTTATATATCTATGTCTAGCCAAATCAATTCTCCCAAAATGACAAATGACTAAATGATTCCTTCAAGGAAACTGAAGGTTAAATGTAATAATAATACAAGCAAAATTGAACAGGAACAAGGCAGAGTTGATACTTGATGCAATGTGAATTCTGCATCAGTCACATTATCAGGTAAAAGCAATAATAAATAAGATTAAGCATGTTAGCCAAGAGGAAAAAAAAAGAGCTTGAAATATGGATTGATACACATTATTGTTAATCATGAACCTGACCATAACTCCAGATTGTTTCTTCCAACCAGCTTTTCAGTATCTTAAATATATCAATGGACAGTTAAGGCTCATCAGATAATTAAGGAATTCCTCAAATGGGAAACAAAGAGACTAAAACAAATAGGAAAAAAAAATGTACCCTGAAGAAATACAAATGAAGAAGTGAAAGAAAACTTAAATATCTATAACATTCTCAGGATATAAGAAGATTTTTGCATCTCAGCAATAATGGGGAGTTTAAAAATATTATTGAGAAATAATAACTACAATATAAATGTTGGAAGATAATAATAATCATAATAGCTAACATTTATTGTGGATTTATATGTACAAGGCATTGTTTTACTCATTTAATCCTCACTGTAATCCTATGATAAGTATTATCTCCATTTTACAGAGGAAGAAACTAAAGCATAAAGAAGTAAAGTGACTTTTGCCCAAAGTTACACAGCCACAAACTAGTAGGACTAGGATTAACACCAAGGCATTGAGTCCTAGAGTCAATGTTCTTAACCAATGCAGTATACTGCAAAGACAAAAGAAGTGGAAAGTAAGAGAGAAAATTTTTTTTTTAAATTAGATCAACCCAGAAGATCCAGCATCCAAATAATACTAACAGGAGTTCCAAATAGAGAAAACTGTGGTGACACAGAAAATTCTAAAAATTCTGCTGAGGAAAAAAAAAAAGTGTCACAAGTGAAACAGAAAAATAAGACTTCTCAACATCAACACAGGAAGTTGAACGATGTAGTAGTACCTTCAAAATTCTAAAAGAAAAATCCTACCTAGAATTCTATACCAGCCAAACTCTAAATTTGGTGTGAAAGTAGAATAAAGATATTCTCAGACCTGAAAGGTCTCAAAAAATTTACTGCCCACACACTTTTTTAGGAAATTACTGGAAGATGCACTTCAACAAACAATAGGAGTAAATGATAGAGAAGACACTAGGAACCAGGTATTCCAATGCAGGAACAAGCCAACAGGAATTTGTGGGATAATTGTGAAGGGAGATCCAAGGAAGACAGTGGTAGCAGATCTACAGAGCAGCCAAACCAGATTGGAGG
>JAQZBX010010504.1:0-44228 GCA_029593785.1 Cabassous unicinctus | reverse complement strand
AAAAAAAAGAAAGAAAGAAAGAAAAAGTAAAAGAAGATTCAAAATAATACCATTCAAAGAGGTAGGTATTCCCAATTGAATTCTAACATTTGCTTTGTAGTTCAATGTACCTACAACACCCAAAGCAACATTGCAAAAGAACAAAGTTGGAATATTAACACAATCTACTTTCAAGCCTCAGTTATCAGAACAGCATATTATTGGTCTAAAATCACAAAATTAAATTAGGAAACAGAAGAGAAAGACTAGGAATAAACTTAGAAAAATTATTTAGTTGGACCATAGAATATAACATATATTTAAAACAATGAAATTTCCAAAGGAAAACATTGGAGATTGAACGAAGAAATGGAGAACAAATTCACAACATAAAAATCTAAAACAGAAGCTATATCTATGACCCAGTTTAAAAACGGGTAAACATATTAGACATTATAAAAAAGATTTATTAATGGTCAAAAAGTAAATGGAAAAGTGTTCATTATTATTAATCACCAGTTAAATAAAAACTAAAATAAAGATTGTATGCCAGTTTATACAAATTACAGTGGTGAAAAAAGACAACTTCTATATCTAATATTTGGAAGGATGAGGAAGAAACATTACTCAAATATAGTTGTTGGGAATGTAATGTTCTACAAATTTTGGAAAGTTTGTTTATATTTTATAAAATTAGATACACATTTACCTAATGATCTGGTCTCCAAAGTGTATACTCAGTGGCTCTCTGTTTCATCACAGAGTTGGGGTGTCATCAGCTCTAGAAACAGCATTTTAAAATTTGTACACAAAGAATTGCATTGCTTATGAAAAGTGACAGAAGTACAATGCCACAGATTTGATAACTTTTTTTATAACTCTCAGCAATTGATAGAATAAGCAGAGAAAATATAAAGAAGTTAATGAATATTTGTTCACTGTGAATAATAAATTTAACCTAATGCCCAACATACAGAACAGCAAAGTACACATTTTCCCATGCACTTAAGAGGGGCAAGAAGGAGAATACTACAGACCGGTCATAGGCGGTGATGAGCACGGAAGGAAGGTGGAGGCAAAGAGAAGGTGGCAGATGTGGACTTGTTCTGATGATGGGGCACAGGGTATGCTAAAGGATGAATGAGGGGTGGAGGGAAAGCTAGAAGTCAAGAAAGTAGACAAAGCAGTTACCAGAACCCCTGTCAGGTAGAGTTCCTGAGCATGGAGCCAGAGGATGAGCAAGTTGTTGGGAGCAGTCCACAGTTCCGTGTTGGCATGCTAGACATCCACACAGAGGCATCATAAATCAGTTGTGTGTTTATCAGGGCTGTGCAGAAAGAAATGGGATAGATAGATAAGTGCAGGACTACATGGCAGTATAGATGGTGTTTAAAGCCAAGGTGCTTCAGTGGGAGAACATGATGCTGAAGAAGGAAAGGAATCCAAGGACTGAGCCTGAGGAAACACTCATGCTGAGAGGCTTTGGAGAATCAGAGAACCCAGTAGAGAGGCAGAGTGGAAAGGGCAGTGATGTCAGATGAATAACAAAGAAACAGGAGAATGTAGTGAACCAGAAATGAACTGATTTCAAGGAGGTGAGAATGACTGTGTCATATGTAGCTGATGGAATAAATTAGAAGAAAATGTGGGGATAATGGAAATGTTCTAAAATTGGATCATGGTGAGGGTTACATAACTCTGCATTTACAAAAAAACATATATTTAATTTTATGAATCTTACATCATGTCAATAATGCCTCAATAGTTGTTTAAAATATTCACATACACCTGCCATATGGTGAAGCTTTTCTACTGCTATGTAGTCACCCAGGGTAAATGAAAACACATGTTTGTAAAAAGTACTTGTACATGGAAATTCATGACTATATTCTTATGGCTGCAAATTTGAAGCAACAGAAAAATCCACCATGAGGAAAATAGATAAACATTTTGTAACATATTCAATGCCAAAGAACTCAATGATAAAAGCAGAGAGAAGTCCTGATTCACACAGAAGCAATAAAAAATTTCAAAATATTATTTTGAGCTAACGGCACATGTACCAAAGAGTATATTCTGATTTATTTCATTTTTAGGAATTATATGAAGTAGCAAAAATGATGTGGGGGTAGAAATCAGAACAGAGGCTGCATGTATATGGAGGGGTTTGTGTATGGATTGAAGGTACAGGAGTTATTTTCCAAATCAATGGAAATTAATGATTCCTATCTTGATAGGGTTTTTGGATACTGTGGGTTATGGGGGAGTGAAAAGTTTTAAAATTTAGCAGTCATTCAGTTAAGATTGGCACATTTCAATGCATTTTAATTTTAAATCACTTAAAAAATTGAAGAGAGAGAAGAATGATCATTAGAATATAATGGAGACAAGGAAGTTTTATTTTCCAAGTCTCCCCTCCTCCACTTTCCACCAGACCCTCTCACTGATGACCTGACTAAGCTGCTAGTTCCTGTGTGTTCCAAGTGGAATCCTGGGGAGTTCTCTGTGGTTTGTTGTGGCTGACAGATCCATGGTTACTGGGAAGATCATGTGGGTGGCTACTATGCCATAGAGGGGCTGTGAACCTCATGCCTGATATTGGGCTAATCATTGAGAATCTGCAAGTTGTGATGGTGCTGGGGCTAAAGGATGTGAGTCCAGGCTTCACACTCCACAGCCTCCATCTGTCATCAGCTTACTGTTGGGTTCCTTATTGTTGTTAAGACTTGTCCAGTCAGTTAGAAGAAGCCAGATTTATATAGGACAAGAAAAGCAGCCTGCTGACACACTGGAATCACTGATTGGAGTGTAATGCCAGCTCCTTAACAGGATTAGTTTGCTCACAGAGTTTTACAGAGGCTATGCCACCTTTAGATGCCAGGCTAGAGAAAGAGACTTTAACAACACACAGCCTTGTAGATACCTACAGAAATGCAAAGAGATTGAAAGAGATGTTGATGAGATTAACTTCACTGGCTCATAAACTAAAGAAATAGAAAACCAAAGGCTCTAAACTAGAAGAGGTGATAATGGAGATGCTAGATACACTGAAGTCTATCAAAGGGGTCATGAGAACAACTACAGCAAAAGGCCATTTCCAAACAATGTGTGGGCCAATCCACCCTCTGATGGCCTTTCCCCCAGGGTTGAGTCTGGGAGTTAAAGCAGTGCTGTCACCTTCCCTCCACTCAGGCCTCCAGAGACTTCAGGCCATGTTCACCCACCTAGCCTCCCTCTGAAGGTCCTGGAGGCCAGTGGATCCAATGGGGCTGTCTCCATTGATTGGAATTCCTCCATCTTCTCATCCTGGACAAAGCCACACACAGTTCTCTCTTTTAGATGACAAGACTATCAACTTCTAGAAAAACAAAAGGAAAGATGGGACTGTCTTTTCAAAGAAAGTTTGAATAATGTCCCAGTAGTCAAAGAAAGTCCTCTTTAAACCTTTTCTCAAACTGAAACTTTATCAAACTACATATCCCAAAGCAGTACTTTCTGTTTTATTTATACCTTATTTATATCTTAAGTGATCTTAAATGATCTATTTCTATTTTATCACTCTATATTTTATAAATATTGTATTTTAATTAATATATATATATATATATATACACTGTTTAGCCATGAGAAGCATTTAAACATCAGCAACAATATTTTTAAGCAGGGTTGAATTCCTAAAAGTCATAACTCCTAAATAAATTCAACTTTATTTTTTAACTAAATATGTATTAGTTAGAACATTAAAAAAATAAATACTTTGTGGTGTAAACTGTATTCTTAGAGAGAACTTTATATCATTTAATATTTATGTTCTAAAATAAGAAAGGTTAAAAAACAAAATTGGCAAGTTCACATATAGATGATTTTCTTTCTCTGCCATTTGCTGCACTGAGTTTTCTGACCATGAAGAAATCTTCCTTGGACAATTTGTGGAAATCTCCACATCCCACTCATCATGCCTCTCCCTCAACATGTGACACACCTCACAGGAAAGCTGAGGGAGAAGCATGGGTTTCCCTCCCACAGCAATACCTGGCATCCCCAGAAATAGTTTCAGTCAGAAATGAAAATCCTTCTATAGACAATGAGCACCAACTGGGAATTATTAGTGATGGTGTAAGGAAAGCAGGAAGTGACACTTTGAGGATGTTGGGTGGGGAAATAAGACAAAGGAGAGAACAATCATTGTAAGAAAGTAAATGATTTCTCCTCAAAATAGAGCTTGGATCTGGGTATAGAATGGTAAAGATGAGAAAGAATGTTGCTGTCCTTATGGAGTTGATATTTGCAGGGGTTAGATACCGAACAGGGAAATTAAAGAGAGCACAGACGATGTCATGTGAGGGTAAAGTAAAGGAGAAGAATGCACAGGAAAGGCAGGAATGATGGGTGTGGGAATGTGGGCTTGGAACAAGAAATCAGGGAATCCCCTGTAAAGAGGGATACATGAGGAATGCACCAACCGGGGGATAAGCACTGCAGGATGAAGGCACAGGCCAGGTAATGGCTAAGTGGATGAGAAAGGGTTGTGTTTGAGAATCAGTCAGAGGCCTGAGAAGACTAAATGCAATGAGAGAATTGTGGCCAGAGGGTTGGTGGGACAGGGGCAGTAAATGCTGTCACAAGGGTAAAGTTTAATTTTAATTTAAAAGAACAGTGGCTGTGATGTTGGGAAAAAGGTATAGCAGGAAGAACAGGTGGAAACACTGAAAGGATTCTTTAAGATGTGAATGCTAATTGCTGCACTGGGGTGTGGGTGTGGTGGGAGCAGTGAAGACAAAGAGAAATGTTCAACTCTAGGTCTTGTTTTGCAGAGCCCTACAAGTTACTGATACCTCTGTGTGTTCTTTCCTTCCCTCTCTTTAGTGAGAATTTTGTTCTCCACCTTTCAGGCCAGAGTCTGTCCTCAAATATCTGGTGGTCCTGGCCATCTTTTCACATCCCTGGTGCTTGGGGGGAACAACTGAGTGGGGCTCTGTGTATCTGGGTGAGGTCTATGTCTCTCAGGGATCCTGAGGATTCACTGGCTGAGGACCCACATGGGTCTGAAGTGATTGCCTTGGGAAGCTTCAGATCTCCACAAAAGCATTCCCCAGACTCCTACCTGGGTGTACTGAGACTGACCACTAGCATTTTTGGAGCTAAAAGGGGCAGCATTAGGTGGGATCAGTCTACAGGCTTTCTTTGGGCTCCATCTCAGCCTCCACCTCACCTATTCCTGCATCTACAAGTTCACAGCTTCTATCTTGTCTTTCCCATTTAGTGCAAAGCTGGGCTAAAGACGGGGACAGATACCTGCCTTTGCAGAGTGAAAGGAAACCCATTTGTCTAACTCTTCTCTTCTATGGGTTACTTAACTATTTTTTACTTACAGTTTCCACCTAGTAACAGACCAACCACAATCCCTATTGGTGTGGGCACCAACAGCCCACTGGCCTAAGAAGACATTGGCTCAGCCTGCAGTCTCTCTGACTACCCAAGGCTGCCTAGAGCCCACCCCTGCATTGCCTGACACTGGGTCCAGACTAGCAATTGGTGGCTCCCTCTTTCCACTGGCCAAGAAGGCTGGTGCCAGCTTTGGAGACTGGCCTGGACTGTTCAAGCTCAATCCCTACCTCAGACTATCAGGGTGGGTCCTTTGACCATGGCTTGTGATCATGCCCTGGCCAGGGTCTCCACTGGGTGGAGTTCAGGGCTGGCAGAGAGGGCAGAGTGGGTCCCAGGGGGAGACTGGGCATCTATGTAGGGTCAGATGATCTGCAGAGCTGTAGGAAAGCCCATCCTCAGTGTGAGGTTAGGAAAAAAATGGGCACCTGTGGTGGGGGATCCAGTCTTGGGGGACGCCCATAGGTGTCATGGCCAGAGTGTGTCTGTAAAATGGGTACTTGTGGTGGCAAGTTAAGGCTGGATTTTGATGAGCATTTTAAACCTAGGGGAAAGGCAGGTGGTGGGATACTCTGTGATTTTCCAATTTCCAACCTAAGCTTTGGGGTGCTGAAATTAAACTCTAGTGTGACACTTACACCTTTGTTTACCTTCTGGGAAACTGAACAGCCCAGGCCTTGCATTGACCAGCTTTGTCCCATCCTGATTTTGAGGATCCAGGCTTTTGCCTAGTAATAGGCTATTTACAGTTCCCATTGACTGGGGCTAAACTTATTTAATAATAATGATAATATCCCTTATTACATTGAAGGTTTGACTATTGGCAGGCATTTAGTTCTGCTTTAGTTTACATAAGGAATAATCACTTTTTTAACTTTTCATTTTAAAAAGAATTTGCTTGATTTTGCAGTAGCTTTTATGCATATGGATAAACATACATATCTAGTTATATATTTGTATGATTAGTATGTTCAAGAAATGATGCTTGCACATACATTGCATGATCAAAAAAGGAGTGGGTAACTCCACCCCTAGGTGGGAATTTTACTATGTAAATTAAGCAAGTTGAAGTGAGGACAGCCAGGGGCTTCTTTTGTACAGATCTGGCCAACCAATTGGACCTGGTTTTCATACTTCATTGCTTCAACAGAATGTTCTTGACCACAAGAAATGGAATTTGACATCAAAGGAGGTTTGCATCTCATTACTTCTAATTTACATATAATTCTCTCTTTTGTATCCTAGAAACAGGGAACAAACAAGTTACTTTCAGGTATTCTGTCACCCTACATCCATCATTTATATTTTATTTTTTTATGTGTATTTTCAAGAGGCACATCTATGAAAGGGACAGCTATGCAAAGCAATTCTGAGGGTTTTTAATTGAATTGATTCATCAAGAACAACAGAAAAGTATAATGCGAACACCTCCATAAATATATTTGACCTGTCTTGGTGTTTTATGGGTTTTATAGTGCATGATGGATTCTTTCCCATGTGAAGACTCTTCCAAATGATTCATCCAAACATGCTTACATACACAGAAAACACCCAGAAGAGTTAAACAGAACCACTTGAAAGATCATTAATTTCTTGTTAGGAATGTATGCATGCATGTATGAATGTGTATATTTAGAAACAATTCTGTGACAATTCCTTTTGTAGTGGATAAAAAATTAATAATAGCAAACTGACTTTTTTAAATTAGAGAAAAGATGGAAATGTCTCTCTCATGACACTGAATGCCCTAATCTCCAAGCCACCCTCCACTTTAGGCAGCTGATTCAACAAGGCTGGCTGAAGACCCATAGGACTAGTGGTATTCAAATTCACTATAGGCTATATTTACTCATTCAGACATTCACAGTAACAGATGTACATCTATATGTTTTGGGTTCATATATAAATGGTATACATTTTATATATTTTATATAAATATTATACTCAAAGTTACAGAACAAGGATTATTTATCAATCTCTAATCATTCTCAACTCCTAAGGACTTCAGTATTGTCAAAATCCATTGTGCATTTAAACTAGGCCTCCAGGACCAGGCATGGTGTCTATCCTTTTAAGTTATCAGCTAATAGGGTCACTGCAACCCCTAAAACAATAAAGGTATCTGCCACATCTCCTAGGCATACTCCTAAAGTAAAGGGAAACACATTGCTGTTTCAGACTCCTACAACTCTGATGGTCAGCAATAGCTCAATATCACTAGATATACAGTGTACATTGCCCCCAAAATGACTGTTTCATGGTGCTAGAGAGTGCTATGCACCAGGCTAGTGAAACACTATAGCCTACCTTTCTGTTCTCTCAAAAACCAACAATACTCTGTATGCTGTGTGAAAAATATATCAAGTGAAGCAATAATTGCCAATGTGAATAAAACCTAAATAAATATAATTGGTACTATGGCCTGCTCCCATGGAGGAAACATGTATGGTATTGCAAACCTAGAGCTCACCCATTGGCAGCTCATGTATTAAGGACTATGGAAAAAACTTCAATTGTCATTTTGCTTACTGAAAAAGATCTCCCTCTCTGGGTACCTAGTAAACATTTATGTTTACATCCTTAAGCTTAATCTTCTTGCTTCACAAGAGCTCATCCAAAGTCTTCCTTGACTAGGCTGCCAGCACGGCAGCTGCACACAACCAAATGGGCTGTTAGATATGAAGATATGTGTCAGCCTCCAGTAGCTCCAGTTTTCCTTGGAATATCTTTCCCTTATCTTTGACTAATTGGAGTAATTGGTTAATGACTATAAATCATAGCTGTCCTTCTAGATGGCAACTCCCAAAACCCACAAAATCCTATACTTACTCTGCTTCCGTTAAATACGTCTCTTCTATTGACAAGAAACATGTCAATAAAACCCATTCCATACCTTGTATCAGTTTGGATGGCCTCACCTGTAGGGTAACAGAACACAATGTCCTAGATGCTCAAGCAGCCTTTTGTCTCAAAAGAAACAATGGGAGGTTTAACAAACCTCCTCCCTTAACCCTCCCTGTCCTGCTGCAGGGATCATACCTGGGGAGGACTGGCAGATAAACTTAAACCATATGCCATCTTGCAAGGGACATAAGTACCTCTTCCTGCCAAACTGGTAGAGATACATCAGACAAAGAAAGACTTGTGCAAGTCTATCTTGGTGAGTAATGAGCATTTATTTATGGGGCTTACATGTGGTCCTCATCTTTGGTAGTGGGAAGATGAGATGGTTCCAAGCCTAGCCCTGGCCTAGTCCTCATACCTGGTGGCAGGAGGAGAGATGGTACAGCCCAAGCTTGACATCTGCACCCACTACCAGAGGAGGATTATTTTATGAAGCATGTCAATGTGCAGCAGGGGAAAGGGGGCTGTTTTCTAAGGAATGAAGTGAATGCTCACAAACCAAAAGGACAGGAAAAAGATCCTAAAGGAACAGATGTTTTCTGCAAGGCAGGAAATGTTCATTGATATTGGGGTGATTATAGGAGGTGATTAGACAGTTTGGGGAAGATAGATGCCATGTCATGCCTCTGGATAAACAGGCTAGCATCATAGTGCAAGATCCACTGATCAGTAACCAGTCACAGGGACTTGCAGCTTTAACTATTTAGGGATGCTGCTATTTGGAGTAGGGGAAAGAACTGGAAGGGTTAGGGAAAAAATACAAAGTAATCTATGATGCAACTATTCAGCACGCAACCCCCACACCCCTGGTGGTGATTAAACAGTCCAGACTAGTGTGAAATATGGGCAGTGAGGATCCTTTTAAACATGTACACCCACAGTGATGTGCATGGGGTCACAGCTCAGCCCACAGGTCCTGGCAGATTTAGTGGCTCTGAGAACCACAGTGGGGTGAACTGTCTTGCATGCACATGTGTCAGATGAGACAAATTACTGACCACAGTAATTAATTCAAGTCCAGTTAGGCCTATGCTCCTTGAGTCCCAGGTGGTGGCAAATTGGTGCCATCACTAGAGAAAATTGGGGTCTTGGCTGAGTATATTTGTCAGGAATATGAACCTCCTGTAGAGATGGGAAGTTGTGTCCACTCCACTTGAAACTGAGTGGGCTCTGTGTCTTCTGTGAACAATAGAAGAGGATGCAAGATTCACAATTCTGGTTTATAATTCAGAAGGTGAGAAACTGGCATCTTCTACTTCATGTCTCTTGGATAACTATTTTTCAGATTCCTGAGCCACATGTAAGGAGTTGATCGTCCTGAGAACATCATGCTGCTGTGGCCATTAGCATGTGTCTGATTGACAGGACCAGCTGAGGCTAGCCTTCCAGTCATCCCTCCCAAGGCAGCAGAAATGTGAGTGAAAATATCAGGGCTTATGAAATCTGAGCAGATACCACCTGAATTCCATCAAGTGGCCCTGGGTCAGACCATGAAGAAAAGGTGAATTATCCAGGATAGCCTTCATATTCCTATGATTATTCTTGGTAGGATGGGTTATTATATACAGGCAATGCTACACTATAGAAAAATGTGTATAAATGTAATGACCTATTATTTTGTCAATTATAGGTTTGCTCCATCAAAACTTCAGTAATAAATATAAATCTCATAAACAGATATGAAAGAAAACAGGATCAAGTTCTTAATAAATTAGTGTACAAGGATGCTGACCTCTTTTTCCAGAAGGCTGCCATGGTACTTCTCTTCCCCAAACTGCCTAATCACCTTCTGTAATCACCCTAATATTGATAAGACTTTTCTGCATATACACACAATGAATATGTATATATTTTTTTATATATGTAGTTTATATATGAAATTTACTTATAACATATCAATATGTTTCCTGAGAAAATGTTTGCCAATGATTATCACATAGAATTGGGAATGGGATGGCATTTTCATTGGGATTTTAATTTTCACATTACATTCTTTTCATTTTATGGTGCAACTCCCTTGTCTTCTAAAACATCAAGAGCAGGATTTAAGGAAAATCCAGAGAGCAAATGAGGTCCTGGAAAGTCCATCTTGCCCTGCCCTTATATGTGCTGTTTCATTAAGCATGGCCCCAGAATCCCTGTGTCTTTGGTAAAATGACTCCATCCCCAGTTTGACACCATGACAATTCACACCAAAATCCTTGGACATTCTCTAAGTAAACCTCAGGACATTCTCTAAGAAAACCTCAGGATTTATCAGCTCATGCCATGTCTCTTCTAGATGCCTGAGCCTTCACAGTCATTCATCAACATATAGACTCATCTTCACAAAGAACTTTCTGCAGTGCCTTCTTGTCTCCTCTACCAGCAATTAGTGAAGAATCATGTCTTAAGTACTGTCATTTTCCCTAAGTACTGTGATTTTCCCTTTGAGTGATAACAAATGATCTACACTGAGGCATTTCCAGTGCACACTGCAGAATCCTGAGGCCACTCAAGGAAATTCAGTCACACATTAGAGAATAACTATCAAGTGGTGAGTAGACCTAGGAATAGAGGGAAAGAAAGAGAAAGCTTTTCAGGCCTAAGAGACCCAGGAACTGGTCTTCCTCTTTCAAAGGAAGCCAGTTACATCATGTGTTAGTCAGCCAAAGGGTTGCTGATGCAAAATACCAGAAAATGGTTGGTTTTTATAAAGGGTATTTATTTGAGGTAGAAGCTTACAGTTACCAGGCCATAAAGTGTAATTTACTTTCCTTACCAAAGTCTATTGCCATGTTTTAGAGCAAGATGACTGCTGTTGTCTATGAGGTTTCATGCTTCCTGGGTTCCTCTCTTCACAGGGCTTGTTTCTCTCTGGGCTTAGATGCCCTGCTCTCTCCACAAGGCCAGCTGTAGACTATCAGATAACCAACTCTGTCTCTCTCCTCAGGGCTTGTTTGTCTCTGGGCTCAGTTATTCTGCTCCTCTGTGTGCTTACTTCCCAGGCTCCAGCTCAAAATTCCAGCATCAAAACTCCAACAACTCCTCTGATATGCTGTGTAGTTTTATCTGTGAGTCCTTGCCCACCAAGGGGGCAGGGACTCAATGTCCTACTGACATGGCCCAATCAAAGCCTTAATTATTATTTAATCAAGTAAAAGTGAAATTTCTGAATCCAATACAATCTAATGTGCAAACATGCCAGTTTACAAACATAATCCAATATCTATTTTTAGAATTCATAAATAATACCAAACTACTACACATGAGAAAGCAAAGAAGGGGCTCATGAGTTTTGACTTGGAGGGATGTGAAGCCCTGACAAAAATCTTCCTCTGATACTACACAGGACCTCCCTGTCACTCCTTTTTTGAACCTACTTCTGCAGTCAAACTCTGACCCCAAAATCCTGTTGAGATCCAAGGTGACATTTACATAACATACAATGAGAATACTAGAGTGCAGCATGGTTCTGGGGAGAGAAAATAGGATAATTTGATCTCTACAGCCCTACTCTCCCCACAGTTGTCCTCAAGAATGATGTAATACTGGTATCAGATGTTTGAAAGAGTCCTATTGTGAACAAATGTTCTAAGTTGCCATGTTTTGTGATTTGAATCCTCCCTCAGTGTTGTTGGCCTGTCAGTGGGTTCTGGTAACTGCAACTAGGTATGTTATTATAGAGAGGTTCCTAAAATGCAAATTTGTTTATCTGTGAAAACTGGTAGTTCCCTGATCCTATTCTATAGTCAAATCACCTGTTATCTTGGTCTTGTTTTCTCATATTTTTGATAAATGGGGTATAGTTTCTTCTTCAGTATATAATTTAGATGAAAGAATATTTAACTTTACAATTTCAATTGTTATACACATTTTAACTAAGGAATTCATTTACATAAGTACTTTTGTCTTATTATGGATTTACTTTTATTGTCTCCTTCAATGAAAACAGTTGTTTCTGGCTTTGAAAGGAAAGAGAATTCTTTAGGGGGAGGAAGTGGAAATATGCAAGGCAGGTCAGGATGGAAGGGTCATGTAGGAGAGAAAGTAGCATTGCTACTTCTCCAAAGCTGGAGTTCATTTTTCTAGGGCAGCCCTTTAACTCCAAAGCTATGCTTTCAACACTGGTTTGTGTTTCTCTAAGCTGTCTCTAAGATTCATGGGTGGATTATAATTGTCTGAGTGATTCTTTAAACTTTTACTACTAGAGATAATATTTTTATTACCAGATCTTTTATTGCTTCATTTTGTCTTGATTCAAATTAGGAAAACTAAGAAAAGATGGTTATGCATAAGTTAAGTTTCTCTTATTCTTCATATTCCCCTTCCATCAAACTATTTTGATAGTTTAATAAAAAAAGCATATATAAATAATAGAGGCCTTGTGGGACTTATCTGGAAAGTGTTTTTACAAGCAAGCAAAGTTTCTATATCAGTTTTTTTGTTTTTGTTTAAATTTCATGATAATCTCTCCATTTTCCTGTTCACTCCATGTTTATCACTTCTTTTACCTTCAGGTCACCTTCATATTATTTTCTAGCATGGGGAATCTATTCCTTTCTCTGCCCAAGTCCATTCAGGGTAGCTTTTTTCATAAATTTGTTCTAACAGTTGACATTTGGGTCATTTGCTTGTTTTTCTTGTTTTTATACTTTGCCACTTCTCTCCTAATTCTAATTTAAATGGAGGAAACATTTTTCACTAAGTTAAAATATTTTAGTAATGTATATTTTTATACTCACCTACATGTTCTAGAGACTTTTATTACTAGAGAGCATTTTGCACATTTTATGAATTATTTCTATACAAAATGATTCATGTACTTCTTCCTAAACTACTATAAGCATTACTTCATCACATTTTCTTTATGAAAATGATGGATTTGTGATTCCTGAAGGATGAAAGCCTTTTTTCTGAGACAGCAGGTAGGAAACAGAACATGTGGTCAAGAGTGCTTAGAAGAGGGAAGATTGACATAGGAAGCAACATGTATATTTCTCTTAAACTGGCTTTTATGAATGGAGAGAATGGGATATTTAAGTATTTCTAGGAAAAATAAAATATGCGTTAGTGAACATTTGAACTCAGTTAAATACAGGTTCTTACAAGTAATACCATTTATCTGTAACATCCCTTTAAGACCAATGATTCTATGTCACCATGGTATCTTGTGTTTATTGGAATCCTAGGCTGTCTTGGGTTTTTCTTATTAGACTCCCTCAGTGTTTCTAGTCACACAGGGTTTCCTCATTTCATTAATTACTGGATATTGTCATGGATATTTCTCTAGAATGGAGTGTCTTTGCTCTCTGTTATAGCAAGGTATTGTCTGAGTACATTTCATGAGCCAACTCTTTCAACTATTAAGTCAATGTTTGCTTGATTTTGTTTTGGTGGATTCCTTTTATAATTTTCATCTCATTTCCTGAATTAGTATGTAATTCAATTTGGGACACCAATGACAAAGTATACATTTCTAGATAAATATTGTGTCCATTAGAACACTAAACCAAGTTACAGTCAACAAATAATCTTATTTGTTCCATTAAACAAAATGGAAACTGGTCAACTAATATTTCCAGCTATTATCATTAAGAGAGACATACACACACAGGCAGGAACAGTCTTAAAATGGTTGTCTCAAATGTCCATTCTCCTTAAAAACTTCTGGAGGGTGTTGCTGAGATGAACATCTCCTGGGATATTTTAAACAAAATTCTTTTTATGAAAAGAACTTTCACAGCAATAATTTTCAAACATCACAATTTTCAAGACCAGACATGTGTGGGGCTGTGGGAGGCAAATGAAAACATACAGCAAATAGTGGAGAAGGGGAGGATTTAAACTTTGAATTTGTTAATATTTAGAGAGTAATTCATTTTTTCACTCCATCTGAATATTTTCTCAATAGTAGGTGTGGTTTTCAAGGTTTTAGTAAGAGTTTCATATAGTTGAACAAGCAGTGTCTCAAAAATTATTCTGCTTTGAAAAATGCAGTGCTCCTGGATTTTTCTTCTAAAATATTTATGAAAATCCTGAAGCTGTGCTTGACCTATGAAAGATTTTTCCATGAGTTTGCTTCTCACAAATAATATATATAATTTTCAAAAAACTAAGTGCAAGCTAAAACACAATGCATGATTGTAGGAATTGTTCAATGAGACATATTGGTTGGAAAAACATATGAAAAGATATATTGTATAAAGAATACACATAAAATTTCATTATGAAATGAATACGTGCACTTCTAAGTTTAAAATAGTAATTTTTTTTTGTGCTTCCACATTTTTAACCCATATGGTTAAAACAGAAAAAAGTTACTTTCTAAGCCATTCACCATTAATTATAATGAAATAATTCCTTTTACTCAAGTAAAGGATTACATTTTCTATTATTTTTTAAAATTGCCAATTAAACTGTCAAAACTGCTGTTCTGATTGAAAAGGCAATTTTATCTTTATATTGTTGTCATCTTGTTTAGAGCTTTCCCCAATCCTCAGCATCATCAGCCTGGTGTCTTTACTTCCCACTGGCCTCCTCCCTTGGACCACCAGGCTGAGCCTCAGACATTGGTCTCAGATCTTAGATCCTGGAGCTTTCAGGTGGGGTATGCTTCCCCTCTCCTCTCCTCCCCAAAGACCCAACATGAACCAGCCTCTTAGGACCAGCTCAAATCCAACCTCTTCCCCAATGCCTTCCATATTTGCCAACTGGTCTGTACATTTTGATGTCCACAGTATAACTTATGTCAATTGTGTGCCCAGCCACCACAGCAAGTTTAAGCTTCTAGAGGGAAAACCATGTCTCATCTTCTTTTAATTCCTTGTAGGCATCAAGCTACAATGTCCAGCTTTGCTGTTTCACTCATGACTCAGTGAACAGGCATTTATTTTACACTTTTGCACATAAGGCACTGCTCTGAAGAGAATAAAGGAGAATGGAATTAGTAAAAGAGGCAGACAAGCTGCTAACCTGGCTTCTTTATTTGCAGGACATGTCTTAGCTGACATCAGGTTGGTGGGGCATCCTCTGCAGCTACTTATGACAGAAAGGAAAGTGAGGAACTACTACCAGGTCTCATGGAGCCAAAGGGAATGGACAGTTGCTCAGCAACTGGGGCAGAGGCTTCCTGGGGTTAATGGGGGGTGACAAGTGCCATGGAAGCCTGAAGCTTAAGAATAGGCTGGTCTATTTAAAGGGTGTGGCAGGACTTGGACAGTCTGGAAAGTAAAGAGGATAGCCTAGGTGGCTCTGGGCTGCCTGAGCTCTAGGCCTGAGGTATACAAGCCTAAGCATCAATGAGATCCCAGGGTATTTCCTAGAACCCATGGCCTTCAGGCAGCCCCAGAAACCAATGCAGGCCTTCTCACCTTGTTCACCTGGAGAAATGCATGTGTGGACACTGGTCAAGCAAGGCACAAGGAGCAAACATAAACAAGCTTATCTAATCAACACTCTTTTTTCAATTTTAATAATGTTTTAATTGACTCAATATATCCAAACTATTATTTCACCATGTAGTCTATGTAAAAATTAGCAAACCAAGTTTTTGTAATCAAGTTTCAAACCAAGTTTTTGAAATCCAGTGTGTACTTTGTACTAACAGTATATCTCATTTGAGATTAGGCACATTTCAAGGGCTCAGTATCCACATGTAGTGAATGGCTACCATAGTGTACAGCACAGATCTAGTCTTGTCAATAAAAGCCCTGCTTTTTTATTTTTCTTGAATAAGTTTCTCTATAATCTCATTTCCATTAACAAACTTTGGGTACCAACTTTTCAGTTCATTTTATACAATTTTTCCAAATTGATCTTCTAGGGTTCACATTTAATCATATCATCCCTCTGCTCAGAAAATTTCAGTGGATCAGAAATTCTACTAATTAACAGCAAACTTTTCTCATCTTGACATTTAAAGTCCATTATGCTTTAGTTTCAACCTATATTTCCTATCTTATCATCTGATATTTCTCACTTCCCAGCATCTTGACTATACTCTTTTTAAAATTATTTTTTATTTTTAAAGAGGCTTTAGATTACATAAATGTTATATGAAAATGTAAGGGAGTCCCATATGCCTCACTCTCCCTACCCACACTTTCCCACATTAACAATATCCCTCATTAGTGTGGTACATTTATTACAATTGATGAACCTATATTGAAGCATTGCTACTAACCATGGACTACAGTTTACATTATAGTTTACACTTTGTCCCACACAATTTCTTAAGTTATGACAAAATATATAATGGCTTGTATCTATCACTGCAATGTCATGCAGGACAAATCCAATGTCCCAAATATGCCCCCATATTACACCTATTCTTATCAATACTCTTACCATGCCCTCATTTGCCTCCTCCCCCATCAGCCAATTCCCCCCAAAACTAAAAATAAAATTTAGAAAAGAAGATCATCAAAGAGCAGAATTCCATTGAGCAAGGAGCCTAGGCCTCAGAGCGACTCTAGAGAAGAAGATTTCTGAAGCTCATAGAATCAATAAGAATATCTGGCCTAAACCGTCATCTCCCCTCTGATTATCTTGCCCTTTCCTAGTCACTGGGAGCCTCTAGGTGGAATTCACAGCTATGTACAGGTTCTGCCTTGACCATGACTCAGCTGTTGTCTTTTTTTTTTCCTTCTATTTTTCCTTCCTTTGCTAAATAAGCAATTCCCTGTATCTCCAGTTTGAATTCCTGAAAGACAGAATCTAATTTGCTCTTCTGACCCTCTTTTCATTGATTCTTTCATTCTGGGCCACTTCATGGTCATGCCAGCCTAGTCAGGCTGCCTGATCTACTGGGCAGAGACCCATGGGCAGGGTTCTTCTCTCTGCAGGGAGATGGAGTAGTGTACTCTCAGCAGCAAGCAATGGAACACCAAACACAAAGGACTTCCAGGAGGTAGTTTCTCTCATACAGGAGGGTGGCTCACAGGGTTGATTCAGTAGCTCTGTGATAGCATCGGGGATGGGCTCTTCACATCCCTCCCTCTGCCAAGTGATCTGATGGTAGTTGCTGCAGTTCATTGAATGCATCATGTCATAAAATTTCCCAGATGGCACCCAGAAGGCATGACTTTTGATCTTGTCAGAATTGAGTCAGAGTCCTTCCTTGAACTGTGAGAAAAGCCAGGAGAAAGTGTAGCTTGTATTTAGGAAAATGAATTTTGTTGGCAAAGTAGATAGTAGGGATGTGTAGGTGAGTGTCTTATAAGAAGTAAAAAGATACCAGATCTCACAGTGATGAAAGCCACAATAAAAAAATTATTTTATTTTTATATATTTTTTATTTTTGGTTTGCATTTGTTATTTATTATTTTATTTTATTTTTATTTCATGTGTTTAACATTTTTTGGCATTGTTTTGCGGGAGGTTTTGGATCACAGAAGGTACACAGCTGTGGCAGGAGAGTATCGCTGGTGCAGGGTGTCAGTGATGGGGAGTCATGTGGGGATGGGTGCACCTGAGGCATGCCTCTATGGCATATGAATATGTTCATTTGGTCACGGGCATTGTCTCAGTGGGTGGAGACTCACCCATCCTGGGAAGACCTGATACATTCTCTAATAGAGCAGCAAGAATCCCCTGAGTACATGGGCATTGCCTAGTGAAGGAAGAGAGACTATTGTGCCAGGCCCTTGATATTGATGGTTTTATTTATGAACTTTTCTTGTGAAATTGAAACTTTGCCTACTATTATATATTGCCTAGGAGTTACCTCTTGAAATCCTCCTTGTTGCTCAAATGTGGCCCATCTCTAAGCCAAACTCAGCATGTAAATGCACTACCTTCCTCCCTACATGGGACATGATTTCTGGCATAAATCTCCCTGGTACTGGGGGATTATTACCAAGCACAAAAGTAGTGATGAATCTGGAAAAAAGAACTTGAACAAAAGGGGGAGATATTAAGTTCAAATGAGTTTTTAAGGCTAGGAGATTTAAAAGTAAGTCAGGAGGTAATTCCAGAGGTTATGCTTATGCACGTCTCAGCAGGATCTCATTGGCTACCACAGTAAACAGTACCCCAAACAGTAGGGTTCCTGAGGGCTCTTGAGAAATCTAGATACTATATACAGAGCAGACTGTTATAACAGTGTTACAATGTGTTAGTAGAGTCATTTATAATTTCCCTACACATGACTCCTCTGCCCCTTTTATTTGAAGCTATAATTAGCACTATACTTGTGAAACATATGTGTCAGAGACTTAAATCTTCAGTCTGTTCATACGCCGGTTGAGCCCAGAATCTCAGCAGAGTTGCAACACCTGCTTTCCAGTTCATTGGATTCACCCAGGAAAATTAACACAAGGATGATGATGGACAATACCCATTCCAGGAAGTGGAAAGTGTCTGCAACTGCAAGCAACACAGTTCCATCCACCTGCCCCATGTGATCTAAGCCCCATCTTAATTGGAGACAGGCTAGGCATCACAATCCCAAAATCCTCAAGATTGTAGAATAAACAAACCTAACAGGGGAAGCAACCATGGACTAAAGTAGAATTATTATTATTCTAGCACTGGAAGAACTTGTATCATTGATATGAAAGCATTGGGCACCAGAGTTCTGAAAGGAGGGAGATGGAAAAATAAGAGTAATATGGGGACACTTTTGGGACCTTGGAATTGTCCTGTGACATTGCAATGATGGCTACAGGTGATCATATAATTTGTCAATACCTATAAAAACGTGTGGAGCAAAGTGTAAACTATACTGTAAACTATAGCCCATGGTTAGTACAAAGCTTCAATATGTGTTCCTCAATTTTAACAAACATACCACACTAATGAAAGGTTTTGTTAAAGTGGGAAAGTGTTGGGTGTAGGAGGTGGGGTATATGGGCATCATCTATATTTTTGAAGTAACATTTATGTAATCTAAAGCTTATTTTTAAAAATCGATAAACAACTGAAATATGTTTTTCAACATATGTCAAAAGACAATTTCACTAAAATGTTAACAGTCCAGGCACACACACACAAAAATTAAACAGGCAATTGCAACAAGCACTATGGTTGCTACCATCATCCTCTAAGACTGATTTTGAGTAAGTTACATAATCTCTTTGAGACTCAGATTCCTAAAATTGAAAATGAGAATGAAAATATCCACATCACAGAGCTGGTGTGCAGGTTATTATGAAGTAATATATGTCTGATTGATACTTGACATATATTGAATAAACATTTATTTCTTCCTCCTCCTCACCTACAGAGTAAATACAGAATAAATACTCTTATCTCAAAAAAACATTGCTTACCTGGAACACTATATTCTTGAATATTGTTGGCTATTTGTCAAAAGAATCTATTTGACCTGCAAAGTAAAAGAAACATGAAAAATTTGAAGGCTGGCCTGATACATGCGAGGAATTCATTTAAAATCTAATCATACTCCATTTTATTTTTAGAAAGCTCAGTAACGACACTTGAGCACCCAACAAATTTTCCCCTAGATCATCTGATTATCCATTTTCGACATCCTCCAGGCATGGAATCTCTGAATAATCTTCCAGTCCTTCTTTCAACTAATGCATTGTTAAAATGGGCTTTTTGTGCACTTTTTCCCTTCCTCTCTTGAGGCCCTGGGATGATTTGTAATCATTTCTCATCTGAAATCAAATACACTTACTGGCAGTTTTGCCTTCAAACTCTCTTCTTTATGGATGGTTCAAAACACTGTTGTTAAAACCCCTTCTCACCGACATCATTGTCAACATAATTCCTCTCACCAATGTATCTGCAGTGGATTCAATTTATTCACATTTGATTCTGAAACTCTTCATCAAATTATCCCTGATCATATCACCTCTCAATTCAGTTCCATTCATGGATCTTTTCCCTACCAATTATGCACTTTAAAAAAAAAAAAGACTTGGGTATCATTCTCTATCCTCTGACTTCCTTTCAGAGACTCCTGCTCTCTGCCCAAGATCCAAGAATCCTTCTGTTATCAGAGATGATGGTCAGGATCTAGGTTCTTGGCTTTGTCATGAGAAAGAATTCAAGAATGAGCCACAAACTAAACAAGCAGAGAATTTATTGGGGGTTAAGACAAGAGAAAAGAAATGCACCCCCAGACATGGTAAGAGAACAGAAGTATACCTTCAGAGAGATGAAGGTGGGCATTCTCAAGAGAGACATGTGAATTTCTGCCCTGGGTTCCCTTGAATTTTGGGGGTACAGCACTGCATGTCTGCAATGCATATTTGAGACAAAGCAGGGGAACTCTATTTAGTGATTTGCTTTGCTTAGCAGTATGAGGATTGCTGTCCAGTGGTGCTTGGCTTCTGGCTGCTGTCCAGAAGCTGTGCAGGGCATGCTGACCAGTGGTGATTGGTCTCTAGTCATTGTCCGTGAGGCATGAGGTTAACTGAAAGCTAGCTAGGTAGGTAGTAGTGATGTCCCTCTTGCCCCTTCCCTCATTCCTGCCATGTAATGATGTTGCTGGCTGCCTTCTGATAATGCAGCTGCTGGGTGTGTGCTGTGTGCTGTGAGCTACAGGATGTTTGTGCTGTAAGCTGCACCTTCTGATCTTGCATGGATGACTCAGCAGGCTGATGTAAGTCAGCAGGCAATTGCCTCACTTTCTTTTGTGTGGCTTATTAGTTTCTCTCTCCCCTTCTACCTTAGGTCCCTATTCTATCCTGCCTCACTTCCTTTTATTTAAAATCATCTGAGGTCATATCCTCCAGGAACTTTGCACCAGCAATGGTACCAAGTCATATCTGTCCCATAAGACAAAATCATTTGGAAGTTTGGAGCTCAACAAGACTGAAAACAAATAATAAGACAACTGTCTTTTTCACTGGAATGTAATCTCTGCAATACTTGGCTTGATGTTTAGGCTGAAGTACTTTGGTGCATCTATGTTGTGCTTGAAAATTTTGAAACACATTCTCTTGCACCACCTCTTGTATCAGCTGAACAGTTTCACAAAAACCATGATATAGGTAGAATACACAATATTGTCTCATTAACTCTAAGGGGTCCAGTGACTTGCAAAGTTCACAGTTAGCAGAGGCTGAAACTTGAATGCCCCTTGACCTTCTGCCATCTAGTCCAGTGTTCTTTCAATCTACCTCGGCCACCCCTGTACCATAAGTATGGAAATATGCACCAAGTCACTGTGCCTCATTGCATTTATTGTTTACTTTCCTGTGGATGGCTTACCAACCAGGAGAAAAGTGAGATTCAACACTTTAAGTTTTCTTTAACCAGAGCCCTTAATGATTTGCAATTGCAAATATTTATTGGCCAGCACAATGGTAAGTGTGATGTTGCATTAGTTTCCTAGTACTGCTGTAACAAATTGCCACAAACTTGGTGACTTAAAACAGAAGAAATTTATTATCTCACAGATCTGGAGGCCAGGAGTCCAAAAGTAAGGTGTGGGCAGGGCTCTGCCCCCTCTGGATGCTTAAGGGGAGTGCCTGTCCTTGTATCTTCCAGCTTCTGGTAGTTCTGGGCATTCCTTGGCTTGGGCTGCATCACTCCAATCTCTGCCTCCATCTCCAACTGGCCTGTTCCCCTGTGTCACTGTGTCTGTCTCACTATTATAAGACATCTGTGGTTGGATTTAGGGCACATCCAGGTAATCCAGAATGAAATCATCTCCAGATGTTCAAGTTAATTACATTATCAAAGACCCTTTTCCTAAATAAAGTCACATCCACTGTTTCCTGATGTTAGGACATGGAAATATATATTTTGGTGATCACCATTCAGCCCACTACATTTGAGGATACGATAAAAAGGATGACGTGATTGCTTACTTCAGGAAGATTCTAATGGGGTTGCTGACATAAGACATACTATTAGGAGATGTCATTCATTTTTCTATATGTCTTGCAAGCAAGGCACTTATAGCCCCTTGTTTGTACTGTCTTTACAAGGATGTTTTTATAGCAAAGAGCTTTGGGAATAGAAACAGTGTCTCCCTCTGGAGCAATAATTAGTCATGCTTACTTCCCACTATAAAAGATTTGGTCCCCTAAGCTCAGTATTCCACCCCAGTAATACTCCCCGCTGTATATGTAGCCACCAATCTGTGCCCTTCTGTGGGACTTGAGGGCAAGGAGACCTGGGCACAAATATGCTGATGCTCATGCTGCTTGCTGTCCTGTGAGTAATAAAGGTCATTGTCTCTGACCCAGGTGACTCCTGTCTTTTATCAGCAAATAAAGCTGTGGCAAGCCTTCAGAGTTCTAACTATTATCAAGTTGAAACCAAAACTTGAAGCATTACTATAGAATATTTAATCTTTGGGTTCAGATTATATTTCTGATCACAAGAGGAAGTGTTTAAAACCTCTTCAGCACCATAGAATACTGTTAACTTCCTACAGCCCTGGAGAGTTCCAAAAGGGACTAGGTGACATACATGTGACACACAAGTTTGCTGTTTTCATGACAGGAGGAAGAGAATTCCCTGGGACACTCTCTGTCACCAGCCATGGCTGACCCTGTTCCCCTGACATGAATGAGCTGATGAGAGGGGTCAATTTGGAGATGAGGTCTTCCAGCAAAGAAGAGGATATGCACATTCCTGTGCTGAAACTCCTTCAGCACCTCACAAGAATTTAGCTCTAGAGAACTCCTCTCTCACAAGGAAGAGGATAAAACCAAATCTGTTTTGATAACCTGACACTGAATGGGACATTAGGAAAAGACTACCATAAGCCTATGGAGAATTCAGCTATGTCCAAGCCCATCTCCACCCCAGCATTGCTTAATGATGCAGACCTGGTGCAGATGAACAGTGAAGTCCTGCTGCTAAGGGAAAAGGCTCTAATGGAGCTGGTGGGAGGGAAAAGCTTTCTCCACTCCTGGGAATGTCCATCTCTCTGGATGGGAGGTCCAATGTGCACATTAGACAGTTCTACATTGATCTCCAAAGAGCTAGAAGGATCTGAAGTAATGACTGCAGCTTAGCTTCTTGCATGGACATGAATGAATCAAAATCTGCCCAAAAGGTAATTTTTCACCAAAGTGTGTTGCCACATGTTGAAGCAAGATTGTTGCTGATCTCTGTAACGGTTCAGCCTTCTTCCTCTTAAGGCTCCATAGGCCCAGTTTCTTCTGATCTCAACTATAATCTGGAGGGCTCACTCCTCTCCAGGCTTTCTCAACTGATAAAGGCTCTGGTCTCTTCAGCTGCAAACCATCAGGTGAATAGTTCAGCTCTCCCTGGAACTTAAACTGTTTGAGCCTTCTTTCTGTCACATGGCAGGACCAAAATGACCAAATTTTCTCCTCTTCCATGTCTTCTTCTGACTGAGTGTCCATTTATATCAGCCCACAAGGGGGTGGGGACTCAAACCCTAGTCATGCCCTACAGACTAGGCAAATCCAAGCCCTAAACTTAACAGGCAATTTAATCAAGACATGCCAGCTGAATCTAATGCATTCAAAGGGTATCACTCCCAGAGGAAAAGACCAGTTTAAAAACATCATCAATATCTTATTTGGAATTCATAAATAATATCAAACTGCTACACCTCCCTAAAAAGGAGACTTCCTAGGCCTCTCCTTTTTAAATCTAGACAAATAGCTATCAAGTACCAGCTCTGGGAAGATGGAGGTGGGGTGCAGAGATGTACAAGGATGGGTCAGACTCAGGTGTAGGTGGGTGAGGCTAACACTGCTGTTTGTGTGGGGAACAATAATACATATGATTCTCAACATCTTCTGAGCCAGGTGCAATTATTCTCTTTTGTGTGGCTAACTAAAATGAGGCTTGTTGGTTATGTAATGGAGGTCCTTCAGCTGGAACCAGTGATGTGCTGGTAAGTGCTCAAAAACCAACGCTCAGGAAAAGAACGCTTTTAAGTTTGCTATAAAGTTTCCTGGTAAAGGATGTGTCACACACAGTTTATGAATAATGATAACATTCATAAAGCTCTTTATTGTCAACTTCATTTGACAACTGACTCTCACAAACTGCTTTTGTTGGCTGTTGCCATAGCCAGCATGTGGTCATACTTGACAAACAAATATATTTCGTGGGTGAAAATTGGTTGATATTTTTTACATTAATGATTATGATGAAAGTGAAATGACAAAGGCATATTCCTTCATCAATGAAGGAGTCACAAGTTTGCTGAGTCAAATAATAGTATTTGAATACTAGAAGCCTATTTCCTCAATTTTTATGCTCTTCATAATGTGATGACTCCGGACATGATAGTTTTAAGTTTAATATTTATCATTAGCATTTTCTCCATCACTTTCTTAAATCTTAGCATATAATCAAAAAATCAAACCCTGATTTATAGCATTTACCAATTTCCATTGTGCAAATACTCCTACTTTGGCCAATTTTGGGCAACTGGTGTGAGGAGATATATAATAGCACCCAGTCATATCATATTTTCACCATACAGATAAAATATAAACAAATAACCTCAACAGCAGAGATAGGAAAATAATTAGGAAGTGGTGAGTTTCAATTAATGATTGCTTTTGTTTTTAATATAACTATTTAATTGTAAACATATCATTTAATTTTCAATCATGGCTGAGCTTAACAACTGGTTTGCAAAATCCCTGAAATTTTAAGTCCTCTCTCATAAGCCAACACTGGCACACTATTGGCTAGTAGGAGCAACAGAATCTGAACAAAGGTCTGAATCCAGAACCTGGTCTCTTGCTTTTCTGAAGCTTCACATGGAAACCCTTAATTAGGACAGAAAAATGTAGGTGAAATTTCCCCCCAGGCTTTAGGAGCAGCTCAGAGAGTGTGAGATGGGCAGTGTGTCCAGGGAGAACCCACATCCTTACTTTGGGTCCAGGTCTGCCCACAAGACATGGGAAGAATTCATGAATGTGAGTGAAAGTGCCCTAACCCTAACGTAGAGCCCAGGCCAGGGGCATCGCAGCAGCATTTAACTTCTATTGGAAATTTAGCTTGTATTGACTGACACAGGTAAATGAAAAACCACACCAAGCACCTACCATAATGGGACCAGAACTTATGGAAGAAGCATATTCATAAAGATAGATAGATTACAGTTTACCAAGGGCTGGGAGGTGAGGGAAGGGGGAATCACTGCCTCATGGGTGCAGAGTCTCTGTCTGAGGTGATAAAAAGTTGGGGGTAATGATGATGGTGATGGTAGCACAATATTGTGAATGAAATTGATACCTCTGAATTTTACCCTGGAATGTGGTTAAATGGGGAAATTTCAAGTATATATGTGACCATGATAAAAGTTTAAAATACCCTTTAAAAATGGGACCAGAACAGAAAAGGAAATTGACATAATGGCTAATTAAAATCAGGTGCACAAGTATGACATAATGACCAGAACAGAAAAGGAAATTGACATAATAGCTAATTAAAATCAGGTGCACAAGAAACTATATATAGTTCCTTGCCTCTGTCTTTGCCTGATAGGGGGATAAAAATGAGTAAAGCCATGAATGGGTGGCATTTGCCATGGATTAGTAGAAGGTAGGAGTAGGGGAATGGTTGACATAATCATTATTAGAGAGGTCTACCTTTTTAGATGAGAAAATTGCAAGGATTTTTCCACCTGAAAACTATTTTCAAAGCTGTGAACAAAAATATACACCAAAATATACAGTGATTGTTTCTGTCATTTTTCCACACTGTTGGGGAATTTTTTAATACTGATATTCAGGCACTTACAAAGTGGTTAATAGTTTGCATAATATTGTTTTCATCTCAGTAGAAATATCAGGAAGGCTAGAACCTGAGGCAACCTGAACTCACACACAGCAAAGGGAAACAGCAGGCCTGGTACAAACTCCCTACGCAGGTGGGGATAGGTCCCAGAACAGGAGGGTCCCTCTCCTGACACTGGGAAATAGGGCCAAGGGGTGGCTTCCTCCCCTGGCCACTTCTCCACCTCCTGCCACCTCTTCACAACCTGTATAAAATAGATACTCCATCATTAGACTATAACACATCATAAGCCACACTGTTTATTAACATTCTAGGGTTCTGGAAAGCACCCCAGTTCAGACCTGATGTCTGATGATGAATGCTGATGTCTGATGACTTTCATGGCTCTAGAAAGGGATGATGATAGAGACTCTCCTTGCCATTTGGGGCAGGTAGATTTCAGATGAAATAAGGAATATGAAAGTTCCTTGTAAACAGTAAGTTATGATACAAATACTATATAATGTGTTATTCCACTTAATTATTATTTTTGTATTATAGTTCCCTAATCATATTGCTATGTTGTAATAGAATTTTATTTTCTTTATATTACCTGCTTCTCAGCTACATTTTAGGAAAATGGTAGACAGAACAATGGGATCTCTTCTCACTCCCATTCCTCTACTTTGTACAAGCTTCAGCTGGGTGATCTCTCCTTTGCACAAGTAGGATAAATTTTGCCAGGTGTAGAAGTAACCAGTGCACTCAGTGAAGTGCAGCCTCCTTACATGCTGATCTGGACATGGCTTATGAGGCAGAATGTTAGGGCAGATGCCCAGGAACCAAAATTTTGTACAACACTGCAGGTCCCTCGTCATCCTGTCATTTCATTGCTCTGTAAACATCATGTGCTTGGAAACTTCATAGCAGCTGTACTCAAACTCTGGATGTCATTAGGCTCACCTGCTGGCTCAAAAAAGATTGATCACAACCAATGGAAGCAGAATTTCTGAGGGTGAGCTGGGACCTGGACACTTGTTTTGGGTTTGGTTTGGTTTGAAACATTCCCCATCTGATTCTGATGTTGGGATTGTAAGCCATGGTTTTAGAAGCTCTGGAGACAATTTATGGTTTGGTAGCACCTTCTGTTGGTGCCCTGGGGATGGTAGATCGTCTTCCTTTTTCTAGGACAAGTCAGCAGCTCTGCCCTAGATATTGCAGGTGGGGAACTCCTGCGCGTTAAGCAACACTCCCCAGGCTAAATGGAATGTGCCTATGGGATATTAAATGGGCTTAACTCTGCTCTGTTCACAGCTGCCTGTTGGAAGCCTGCAAGTGGATGGACACAGTCAGGGTTCTGTCCTCTGTCCACACTCTCCTCTTTATCACACCCACAGCTATCTCTCACTACTGCTGCTAAGAGCTTCCACATCCAAACCTGCAGCCCAGATCTGCTGTGACTTTCAAACTCTCAAGCCCCTAAAGCTCAATTTGTCCCAAGATGTAATGATCATATATCATCCTATCCACCTATCCACCCCCAAAAAAATCCCTATTCTCCTAGTTTCCTCCCATATATGCTACCCTAGTAAAGAGCCTCACCATAGTTTCCCTAGCCAAAAACCTCAGGGTCACACTGCAGATCTCTATCAGTCTCACTACCCAAGTTCAAGCAAGAATCATGTAGATTTGCAGGTTTCTCTCCCTGGATTCATTCCTTTATACTCATTTGCATTCATCATGTCCATTCACATTCATTCTATGCCATGGCAGTCCTCCCCAGGAGGTTGATTTACCTTAGAAAGATAGGCTTTCTCTATCTCTAGAGGAGAGGGCGTAGCTGTGTAGTATTTACAATGGAAGTTCCAAAATTCATAATTTTGAGGTCTCTATCCTGGAATATAAACCTTGTCTATAATACAGAGTGGCATCTGCCCTTGTTGCCTCACTCCAAGGAAAAATGCATGGGGGATGGGCATAGAGATATGTGAGTAATCAGTCTGCCTCTGATCCAGAAAACTTTGGATTGCTGTCAGCATAAATACAGATATAAAAACTTATCATGGGGAGCAGATATAGCTCAGTGATTGAGTGTCTGCTTCCCCTGCACAAGGTCTGGGTTCAATCCCTGGCACCTTCTAAGAAACAAAAAACTTGTGTGCTTATCTCTCAGCCCCACACACACTCCTGCTCCATTTGTAAGCAAAAGACCATGACAGGCCTGTCTCCACCATACAGCCACACACACCTGGTCACACCACCACCATACTGGATAGTCTGCTGTGGTTTCAAGTGACAGAAACCAAATGTGAACTGGCTTCAATTAAATGAAGGGAGATGTTGGAGGCAGGCGGTGGCCACAGAGTGAAACAGTGGTGTTACCAAGTAAAAGTCGGGGTTCTCAGCCTGATTCCCAACAATATCCAATTCCTGCAATACTGAGATTTCAAAGGGAGAAAGGATTTATTGCTAAGTCAAAGCAGTAGATCAGATGGCCTATGGGCCTAAAAATCTCTCTCCCTGAGTCTAAAGAGTTTAGGATGTTTATGGATTCAAACAAGGAAAGGTGGAGTGGTTACCATTACAATAGCAACTATAAACAAGGGCTGAGACTGGTTCAGCAAGTTTCAGTATTTCAGGTATTAACTTTTGGCTATTCTAAAAATGTACTAGAAAGAAAAAGCATCTACATAATGAGTCAGTAATCATAATCAGTTGTTAATTCTTAATTCTCAGTTACAAGGGAAACAAACCATGAAAGACAAAGTATACTGACATCCCATAAGGGGTTTCATGTTAACTAACTACTTTTAAAATATATCATGTCATTTTTATCCTCACAATCATGCTGTTAAACAGCTAAGGCAGGTGATATTAATCCAGTTTTGCTTCCAAAGACACTTAAATTGTTACCTAAACAGTAAGTGGTAAAGCCTGAGATTTGATCTGGAACCCAAGTGCTTTGCCCAGAAGTGTGGCCTCCTCTCCTCCCCCAATTGTCACACAGGAAGTGATCCAGGGTGGTAAGAGCCACTAATGCTCTGCAAGCACTTCCTATGCTTCCAGCATGTTCTGAGCACTTTCTGTGGATCACTTCATTCCTCCCCACCAGAATCTGCCATTTCACAAAGGAGTAAACCAAAGAAGCAGTAAACTATTTAGGAACCTCTTTGCCATTCTGCAATGCTTATTAAGTTGTGTTCTTATGGAGTGCTGCAAATGTCCCCTATAATGCTAAATTTTTGAAAAATAATATAAAGCAATTATAAATTCTTCTGGGAAGCATGGTGGTGTTTTCAGGTGTCCTAAGGACCGTGGAAAGAGAGCTTGATACTTACTCCCCAAGTGGGAAACTTTTTATTTCTGTGATGTTAGTCACTCCTCAAAGGCCAAGGAAGAGGGAAAGTAGGTTAAAGTGAGATGAGGTGCCTGGTAGTGGGAAGTTCCATGTTTGATATCAGCAGAGACACAAAAAAATGGGCACAACATTAAAGAAAAAATAGAATAATTAGTTAGAGATAGAGAATAGCTCAAATTACATGGGAAATCAAATACATTTTTTCTTCATAGAGGCCAGAAAGATTTTCATTTTCTTGAGTGAGGCAAGTAGAATGGAAGCTGTTTCTCAGCAAGGAGTTTGCCTTTTTCTGGATTGGAGGTTGAAAGAAAGCTTGAGAGATATTTTATCAAAGAAGGAGCAGCACAGAACAGAGATTGTTCTTGGCCATAGAGCACTTACAGAGTCTCATATGAAAGAAAGAGAGTATTTTTAAAAGAGGATATTACCTATAATACTGCAGCTAGCTTCCCTAAAATCCATACTGGAATGAGACAGATTATTAATAAATATATAGTCAAGTATGTCATGGTGAACTGCAATGAAATTTGATCTTTTAGTCAGCCTTTTAATCTGACTAGAACTATAGCAGTTCCTCTGACAATTTTAAGCATGCACAACCCTGGGTTTTTTTGTGGTATATAATATATTTATAACACATAAATAATATTTGCCACATTAACCATTTTTAAGTTTATATTCCAGTGTTATTAAGTACACTTAACAGTAACATCCACCACCAAAATTTTTTCATTGTCCCAAATAGAAGCTCGGTATGCATTGCACAATAGCTCCCATTCTCCTCCCCTAGGCAACTAGTAATCTGTAATCTACATTCTGTTTATATGAATGTGCTTATTCTAGATCTTTCATGTAAGCAGAATCATACAATATTGGTCTTTTTTTCTGGCTTCTTTCACTTTGCATAATGTTTTCAAGTTTTATCCATGTTGCAGCATATATCAGAACTTTATTTTTATAAATGAATAATTCCATTGTGTTTACTTACTACATTTTATTTATCCATTTAACTGTTGATGGATCCTTGCATCATTTCCACATTTGGCTTTATGGATAATGCTGCTATGAACATAGGCATATGTGGATCTGTTTGATTCTCTGTCTTCAATTCTTTGGGATGGAATTGCCAGGTCATAATGTAATTCTATGTATAACTTTTTGAAGAACTAACAAACTGGTTCTCTACAGCTGCTGCACCATTTTACATTCCCAAGAATGTGTAAGGGTTCCAATTTCTTCACATCCTTGCCAATATTTATTTTCCCTTTTCTATTTTTTAGAGAAATTTTAGATTTACATTTACAGAAAAATTATACTGAAAGTCTAGGGAATTCCCATTTAACCCCTCCAAACAGACACACAAATAGTTTCCCACATTATTGACATCTTAAATTAATGTGGTACATTTGTTACAGTTGTTGAGCCAATATTAAAGCATTGCTATAACTAAAGTCTACAGTTTACAGCATGGCTTACACTTTGTGCTGTACAGTTCCATAGGCCTAGACAAGTGCATAATGTCATGTATCCATCATTGAAGTTATGATACAGAAAAATCTCACTGCTCCAAATATGTCCTGTTCTACCCATCCATACTCCCTCCCTTCTGAACCCCTGGCAATATCTTTATATCAATGTTGCAAGTTCTCCCAACAACATGAGATAAAAATCCACAATAAAAACTGATCTACTTTGGTCTGTGGCCATACACAAACACACCCCAGGATTGTTAATTCCCCAATCCTGAGTGACCAGGACAATGTCTTGTCTGACAACCCCAGGCTTAAAAGAGCTCCTTAATAGCAATCCTAGTGGGTACAACACACTAGTAAAGTTAATGTTTTGTACTGGTCTAGTTGAATACATCTTGGACCTTCAGGAAAATCTCAGGGTTGGAAAACTAAACAGATAAGTGTATGACCAGGGACCCATTTATTGAAGAAATATGAGTGATTGAATTCAAATTCTAGGGCAATGAAGGTGAAAATCAAGATGGAAAGTGCAAATTTAATTGCTTGTAAAGAACAGAAACTGTACCTTTCATTTGTTTATATGCTTGTCCAGTGGTGAAAGAGAGAAAGAAATGGGGGACATGGAGCACAGAAAGAGAGAGCTCAATAGAAATACTAACTGAGAAATGAATTTACAAAAAATTGTAAATAAAAGATAAAAATAAATAATAAAAATTTTTTAAAAAACAAGGTTTCTGAACTTTCCTATGTAAAACAAGTAAATTATTTGGTAGATGAAAAATTGTTTTCTGAGGTTTTCTTGGTGATTCTTTTACCTTGACATGATTAAATATTGTACCAAAATGAGGTTTCTTCTCATGTATTTGAAGACAAATTTTTTATCCCTCTGGCAAATAATTCCTACTCTGGGAATGATGCCCAATAAACAGAGTGGACTACAATAATAAAAAGCGGGGGCCCAATAATAAACAGGGTGAACCCCAGTAGCCAGGTTTCTATTGGCCCATGTAAGGGAAATAAGAGCTCATCTGTCATTTTTTTTTAAAACTATGTCTGGGCCATGGTAGACTCTGTGGTAGAGCTACAATACAGAGTTTCATAACCCTGAAGTTGTTAATCATATTCCTGGAATTACATGAGCCACCCCTCTAGCCTTCCTGTGAGGTTCCCTTTTGCCTTGGGCAGCCAGGCCTTAAAAAGAGAGAATGAACCTGACACACCGAGAAGAGAGGAGCAGAGTCCTGGCAATGTTATGGACCCTGATTCCTGTTGCTTCTAAAGCTCAACTCTATTCCTGTCATCTCCATAATTTTATTATTCATTCTTTCCATTTTTAAAATAACCCAGTAACAGACCAAGAAAACCCCCTTTGTTATCAACTAGTCCAAGTTTGTTTGTCACTAGCATCTAACAGATCTCTGATAATACAATTGAAATAAAACATCTCACTAACTAGATATAGTCCAATAAACCAGACAATGAAAATGGGATATCAACTTGCATTTTTATGCAAACACATTTCAACTTAGACACGCTTGTCCTTGAAAAAATAAATTAACTGTGATATTTACTTTTAGAAGTTTTTGACCTTTCTATGGAAGCATATGATAATGTTTATCATAAAGTCCCAGATAACTCAGGCTACCCAATTACTACATTCATAACTCACCATGACAAAATACCAAATTCTCATTTTGCTGCATTTCAGAAGTTCTCCATTATATAAATGAAATCTAAAAAACTAAAATTCTTGACTTTCCCTACGTTTGGATTATAGTATTTTCCCATGACAGATACAGAGAAGATACACAAGAGTGAAGAATTTTATGAACAATAATTGAAATTATTCTCCAACTCAGGTCACAAAAGATACAATCTCTGCCCTGGATCTTAAGGAAGGAGTGAGAACAAAGATTTTCATCAAAGCTGAGGTACAAAAATTTTCAGATAGTATTAAGATAATAGAAAGTGAGTTTTTGAATGATCTACTCTTTTAAGACCCATATCTGTGCAAATTGCTTTCTTTATTTTAAAAAAAATTGTATTGAAGTATATCATTCATACATGAACATACGTATCAATAAGTGTATAGTAAAAGTTGTGAACTTACAAAGCAAACATGCATATCATCATACAGGGCTCCCATACATCACCAACCACCAACATCTTGCATTGTTGTGAAACTTTTGTTACAAGCTATGATAGTACATCATCAAAATATTACTTCTAACTACAGCCAATATGTGACATTTGGTTTATTTTCCCCCCAACCCACCCTATTATTTACACCATGTGTTAGCATTATATATTTGTTATAGTTCATGAGAGAACATTCTTATAAATTTTCTGTAAACGACAGTCCATCTTCCACAACAGGATTCACAGTATTATATAGTTCCAGGCTTTGTACAATCCATTCAAAGTGTATACTCAGTGGCTTTCATTTTCATCACAGATTTCTACTGTCATCACCTCAGTCAATTTTAGAATGTTTTCTTTACTCCAAAGGAAAAATCCCATACTACTTTTCTATTTAATTACTTTTTCAAAAGTCTCCTCTTCCCCCTTTTTTCATAACTAACTGAACTTCTTTACTTCTTTTAATCTGTAAATAAGCCTTCTGTACCCTATAAACTTCTGTACATCTGTAAAACTTAGTACATCCATAAACTTGCATATGGACAAATGCACTTGTGACTGACTCTGTTTGCATGTTACCTTAACATACACAAATAAAATAAGCTGAAACAACAACAAAAAAATAAACATTCATTGAACTCATTGGACCCTGGCTTGTATAGATGCCAACCACAGCTCTTGTTTCAAAAATAGGTTCCTTTTCTGCTGAGACAAACCCCAGTATGAGTTAACTGAAGTCCATGAGATGGAGATGATTAGTAACTGGAGGCCACCCAGGGAGGTCCATGGAGAGGGTGAGATTTGGGCCACCTTAGTGGTCTAAGCTTAGAAATTCAAATAAGAGTTTTCAGAAAAACATGAGGCCCCTATAGGTGAAAAGGTCGGGCTGCAGTTTGCAGTTCTGAGGGCAGGATGAGTTTGGCTTTCAGGCTTGTTTACCAAGACTACCTGTCCAGTTCTAGGTTGAATCTCTGGATGTGTAGTCTGTGCCCAAGATGCTGGACAGATGTACCTTGATGAGGTAGAGCTGAACTGACCACCAAATGACAGCTTGAATTTTCTAATTTACCTTAATTATAGCTTCAAACTGAATAATGTGGTTTCTTAACTTTATTCTTGATAAAGGACAGGCAAGCCAGAGGACCTCAGCCTACAGCCCCCCTCCACAAAGAGCTCACCTCCTGGAGTGAAGGTATCCCTCAGATAGAATTCTACCATTGTCCCCAGAGCCCAGAGTCCTGACACAGTGACTTTACCTGTGGAATGAAGCAGGCTGTAAAGCAGATAACTACTAATCTCTTCCCAAAGGAGTTGACTTCATTTGAAACAGAGTGTGGAGGAGTTTAAATCTGAGGGCTCAAAATCAGGGGAGGTTATAGTGAAAGGCAATTCACTATAAGGAGATTCATGGATTTAATGAACATGTAGTCTATTCTGCAGGCCAGCTAGCATGGCTAAATCACAGGAGAATACCAGGAAATTAGTCATCTGGGATGAACCCTCCTAGGGTCAGAACAAATATCAAACACTGACCTCAAAAACAATCCCATCAAGGGATGTACAATTTGATTGGATTATTTCTAGAGGAATTTAAGCCCCAGTACATTGTTGAGAAAAATAGAGCAATTGGCCTGCAATTAGCATAGTTTAACAGCTGATTGAGGCCAGGGGAAGAGAGAAAGAGAGCTCCACCATTACCACTGCGTTCTGCCAAAGAAGAGGCAGAAACCCAGAATACTAACTAAAAGAGAGTTTTATTTAGTTAAATGGATAATACTGGTAAGAGTTTTAGATCAAGCAATCACAGTAGTTGAGTAATAGCAATATAACAAAAAGAACTGGGTTAATTAAATAACATAGAGGAAAAATGAAAGTATATGTACAATCACTCAACAAACCAGGGGAAAACTCAACATCTGGTCTTTCATGAGGCTTGGAAGTCCTGTTTAACAGCTGGCCAGAGTTCCAATTGGAAACAACACCTGGGTGAAGTATCTTCTCTCAGGGTAAAAGCAACACCTAGGTGAAGCATCCATTGCCCTTCCTAAGGGTAAAAAAAAACCTGCCTGAGTGAAACATCCTGCCCTAGGATAAAAACACCTGAGTGAAGCATCTTCTCCAGGGTAGGCCTTTGACCGACAGTTTTGGGGCTGCCCTTTTTAAGGGATTCTGAATCTCAGAATTCTTGCTAATCTTGGAACACATGAGGGGTTAGCATATGCCAAAACAACAAAGCCCATCCCTGGGGTGGTGGTCAGCTCTCCCAAAGAGAGACATGAAATCTCAGAAGTGCCTTAGTTTATTCATGGGCTAGTTTTGACATATCTATCCATGTGCTTGCAGGTAGGGCCCTTTAGCAGTCCTCACACTGGCTAGACCTCAATTAACATTGCCTGGTGCCTGTGGGAAAAAGACTCCAGGCACCTGCACATTCTTTACTGTTGTTTCACAATTCTTAACCCTTTCCTTACATACATTTATATATCATTTGGTCCCAAGAATTAGGAACTAAATAGCATAAAAAGTAAAGAAAGAAAGGAGAGGAAAAGAAAGGAAAGGGACAAAGAAGAGTATAAAACAACAGACATGTTTTCCAAATACTGTAGGAAATAGACAGCAACAGACATATCAAACATTGTAGGAACAACAGGCACATGACATGTCATAAAGATGTCAACAGACATATCAAACATTGTAGGAACAACAAACATATGAAGTCATAAAAAAGAAATGAAAATAAAAAAACTTATTCATCATTATATCCATTCTGAACAATACTCACTAAAAATTTTCCCAATACAATCAGTCCCAGGATTGTTCAAACTTAAACTCTGACAATCAGCAATGAATATACATTCAACAATATACATTTTTGTGTAACTTACAAGTAATCAAATTTCTTAGGTACATAATGTGTTGCATTATTAGAGCTCTGATTAGTATATAAGCATCTTACACATAATCCATAACTAAAGTAGATTATGCAAGAAAAAATAATAAGACTTCCAACTAGCAGACATCCAATGAATAAAATCTTCCAAGGCCAAGACAGTTGAGAAAATCAATCAGATAAAGGAATAGTAGCTAAATTATGTATGTGTTGGATTTGTTCTGTCATGTATCAGAGAGCTTGAGTGACATTATAACAGTTTTGGATGACTCATTTCCCATGGGCTTAAGATTCCCAACCAGTGAGGCTATATAGGGCAATAGCATTATCTAAATGACCTCATTTCCCCCCTACTTTGTATGGTTTGAGGCATAGGCAACAGCCAATTATTATTACTCCCCCTTTTGGGTTATAGGGCAGCACTTTAAATTGTCATCTCAATGCCTGCATGGATCCTGCTGTTAGCATGTTAACTGGACCTGGGGCCACAACTCACAATGTTGAGTTTAAACTTAGTCCATTGTTGTAAGGATTCCTTATCACCTTTTATCTGTTTCATTAAAAGGCCATTCATTTAATCATTTTTTGAAAAAATAAAAAGTCCAAACAATATCCTGGTCCACAGTCTAAGGGTTTCTTGGTCACTGTAAATTTGTGCTATCATTCTATATAGGACACTTACATTTTCTAGGCAGCAAATAGTAGCTTTCTGGTTACAAAAGTACTGATGTAATGTCTGCAGTCATTGGAGTAAGCATGAAGGACACATATGGGTGATGTTCACAAGCTGTTGGTGAATGACAGGCAGTTGGACCTGTTGGGCTAGGCATCACAAGGTCTGGTATCCATGATGTTTGCCCTTTTGGTAGAGCTAATCTGCTGCTTGTTGGATCTCAGTTGTTTGGCTCTGGATCTTCGGGACAGCATTTGCTTTAACAGTTCCAAGAGGGGTATAAGAGCAGTAGACAGGGACATGTCAGGCAGTTACTTGCTGCTGCTGGCAGGCATCCCAGATGTCTTTCCACAGATCTCGCCCACACAGAGGGTAGCTCACAACCATCCATTGTTTCTATATCATTTTTAGTATTTGCAATCCACCCCTGGATAGGGATGTCAGGCTTCAGATTGACTGGACACTATTAGGTTAAGCCCTTCACTTGCAATGGGGCAAGGGGTATTTGTTTAAAATGTTGGCTCTCCCACAAACACCACCCAAAGCCAATATCTACACTAGCCACATCCAATTCACAGGGTAATTCAGGATCTACCTCCACCCCCATACTGCTTGAGCCTGTGTTATTGCCCTCTTTGTTTATTTTTTTTTAAAAGCAGGCTGCTAGAGTTCCTCCTATATAAATAAACAGAGAACATGAATATAATAAATAAACTTGACCTAACAGATATCTATAGAGCATTGCACCCTAAAAAAGCTGGATATGCATTCTTTTCAAGCACTCATGGATCCTTCTCCAAGATATACCACAGGTTGTGTCACAAGACAAGTCTCAATAAATTTAAAAAGGTTGAAATTAAACAAAACACTTTGCTGATCATAACAGAATGAAACTGGAAATCAGTAATGGACAGAAAAAGAGAAAATTCATAAATACAGACGTTGTAAATAAGAACTTGCAAGAGAATTCAACAAGTATCTTGTGACAAATGAAAATGAGAACACAACCTATTAAAACCTATGGGACACCAAAAAGGCAGTGCTGAGAGGGAAATTTATAGCCCTCAATGCTTACATTAAAATATAAGAAAAAGCTAAAATCAAAAACCTAACAGCACACCTGGAAGAACTAGAAAAAGAACAGTAAACTAATCACAAATCAAGCCAAAGGAAAGAAATAGTAAAGATAAGCACAGAAATAAATGAAATTGAGAACAAAACAACAATAGAGAGAATCAACAAAACCAAAAGTTAGTTCTTTGAGAAGATCAACAAAATTTACAAATCCTTAGCTAATCTAACAAAGGGAAAAAGAAGACGCAAATAAATAAAATCAGAAATGAGTGGGGGGACATTACCACTGACCCTGTAGAAATAAGGGAGATCAAAAGAGGATACTATGAACAACTGTATGCCAAAAAATGAGAAAATGTAAATGAGATGGGCAAATTCCTGGAAACGCATGAACCACCTCCACTGACTTTAGAAGAAATAAAAGACCCCAATAAACCAATCACAAATGAAGAGATTGAAACAGTTATCAAAAATCTCCCAAAATTGAAAAACCCTGCACCAGATGGCTTCACAGGTGAATTCTACCAATCAATCAAATATGAAATAATACCAATCTTGCTCAACCTCTTCCAAAAACTTGAACAGGAGAGTATGCTACCAAATGCATTCAATGGAGCCATTACCTTAATACCAAAACCAGATAAAGATACGACAAAAAACCCTACACACCAATATCTCTAATGAATATGGATGCAAAAATCCTCAACAAAATACTTACAAACAGAATCCAAAAGCACATTAAAAGAATTATACACCATGATCAAGTGGGTTTTATCACAGTTATGCAAGTGTGGTACAACACAAGAAAATCAATTTGCATAATAAGCCAATTTAATAAATTGATGAAGAGAAATCATATGATCCTCTTCATTGATACAGAAAAGGCATTTGACATAATACAGCACCATTTCTTGATAAAAATACACCAAAAGATAGGAATAGAAAGAAGCTTTCTCAATATGATAAAGTGCATATATGAAAAACTTAAACCTAGCATTGTATTCAAAGGTAAAAGACTGAAAGCTTTCCCACTGAGATCAGGAACAAGACAGGGATGCCCATTGTCACCATTATTCAGTATTGTTCTGGAAGCTCTAGCTAAAGCAATTAGGTTAGACAAAGAAATAAAAGGCACCCAAATAGGAAAAGAAGAAATTAAACTTTCACTACTCACAGCTGACATGATCCTGTAACTAGAAAATCCTGAAAAATCCACAACAAAGCTACTGGAATTAACAGATGAGTTCAGCAATGTGGCAAGATACAAGGTTAATATGCAAAAATCAATAGTGTGTCTATACACTACTGATGTGCCATATAAGGAGGAAATCAGAAAAAAATTCCATTTATAATATCAACAAAAACAATCAAATATTTAAGAATAAACATAATTTAGGATATAAAGAACCTGTATTCAGAAAATTTCAAAACATTGCTAAAAGAAACTGAAGAAGACTTAAATAAATGGAAGAACGTTCTGTGTTCATGGATTGAAACACAAAATATCATTAAGAAGTCAATTCTACCCAAACTGATTTGCAGATTCAATGCAATCCCAAAAGCCTTTTCTGCAAATATTGAAAAGACAATAACTAAATTTATTTGGAAGGGTAAAGGACCCCAAATAGCAAAAAAAAAAAAAAAAAAAAAAAAAGTTCTATGATGCCAACACAACTTATATCAAAGCCAAAGATACCACAAGAAAGGCAAACTACAGACCAATTTCACTAATGAAGCTAAATGTTAAATTCCTCAACAAAATACTTGCTAATCGCATTCAACAACATATCAGAAGAATTATACACCATGGCCAAGTGGATTTCATCCCAGGTATACAAGGATGGTTCAACATAAGAAAATCAATAAATGTAATACACCACATAAACAGGTTGAAAGAAAAAAATTACATGATCATCTCTATATGCAGAAAAAGCACCCAAGAAAATACAATACCCTTTCCTGATAAAATCACTGCAAAAGATAGGAATAGAAGGAAACTTTCTGAACATGATAAAGGGTATATATGAAAAACCCAAAGCTAACATCATCTTCAATGGTGAAATCCTTAAAGCTTTCCCTCTGAGATCAGGAACAAGACAAGGATGCCCACTATCACCACTGCTATTTAACATTGCCTTAGAAGTACTTACTCAAGCACTGAGGAAAGAAAAATATATAAAAGGCACCCAAATTAGAAAAGAAGAATTAAAAATTTCATTATTTGCAGACGACATTATCCTAGATATAGAAAGCCCTGAGAAATCTACAACAAAACTTCTAGAACTTATAAAGGAGTTCAGTAACATCACAGGCTATAAGATCAATGCTCCAAATCAGTAGCATTTCTGTACACCAATAATAAGCAATCTGAGGAAGAAATCAAGAAAAAAATACCATTTACAGTAGTAACTAAAAGAATCAAATACTTAGGAATAAATTTAACTAAAGATGTAAAGGACTTATATACAGAAAATTACAAAACATTGTTAAAGGAAATCAAAGAAGAATTAAATAAATGGAAGAATATTCCCTGTTCATGGATAGGAAGACTAAAGATCATCAAGATGTCTATCCTACCCAAACTAATCTGCAGATTTAATGCAATCCCAATAGAAATAAACACTGTATTTTTTAAGGAACTGGAAAAATTAACTACAAAATTTATTTGGAAGGGTAAGAGGCCCCATATCACCAAAGACATATTGAAAAAAAAATGAAGTTGGAGGTATCACACCACCTGACTTTAAAACATACTACAAAGCTACAGTGGTCAAATTGCTTGGTATTGGCACAAGGATAGACATACTGACCAATGGCACCGAACTGAGAGATCTGATATAAATCCTTGCATATATAGTCATCTGATATACGGCAAGGCCACAAAGCCCACTCAGTTGGGAGAGAATGACCTCTTCAACAAGTGGTGCTTGGAGAACTGGATATCCATTTCCAAAAGAATGAGAGAGGAACACCATCTCATACCTTATACAAAAATCAAATCAAGATGGATTAAAGATCTAAATATAAGCATCAAGACCATAAAAGGCTTTGAAGATAATGTAAGGAAGCATCTACAGGAACTTGTAATAGGAAATGGTTTCATGAACTTCACACCAAAAGCACAAACAGCAAAAGAAAAAATAGTTAAACAAGATCTCCTCAAAATTAGGGAAATGCAAATCAAAACTACAATGAGATACCATCTTACACCCATTAAAATGGTGGCTATTAAAAAAACATCAGACTACAAGTGTTGGAGAAGATGTGGAGGAATGGGAACTCTCATCCACTGCTGGTTGGGATTATGGAATGGTCCAGCCACTGTGGAGGACTGTTAGGCAGTTCCTCAAAATCTAACTAAAGATCTTCTGTATGATCCAGGAATTCCACTGCTGGGTATATACCCAGAAGAATTGAAATCAAAGGCTTGAACAGATATATGCAAACCAATGTTCATAGTGGCATTGTTCACTATTGCCAAAAGGTGGAACCAACCCTGGTGCCCATCAACAGATGAATGTATAAACAAAATGTGATACATACATACAATGGAATATTACTCAGCTGTAAGAAGGAATAAAGTGCTAACACTTGGAATAACATGGAAGAATCTTGAAGACCTTATGTTGAGTGAAGCAAGCTGGGCATTGAAGGATGAACAGTACTTGACCTCACTGATATGAATTAAGGAAATTGAGCAGTCTCTGAGAACCATTGTCTGAAATATAGGTTAACAAGAAAGAGAAAGAGAAGAGAAAGTTGTGAGCCATCAACATACAGACATAATCTATGGTAAAGTGATAGAGTGTAGTTGCATATTGAAGGGATAGGAAAGGTGGGTAATGATATTATTGGGTTTGTTGGTGTAAGGTTGAGAGGTGGATAGATTGGGAAGCATGGGTTAGAATACCCAGGGTACTGGGGGGCGAGATGGGAGAGGGACCAGGTGAACACTTGGGATTTGTCAGTATGAGGTTGAAAGTACAGAGGTGGGGATGCCCTTATGGCAATATGACAAGGAAGTGTCACTGGTTTAGGGTGTTGGTTGGAGGGGCATTCAGGACAGGCACATCTGGAGCAGGCTTCTGGGGAGCATGTGAGTGTTCATCCTGTCATAATGTATTGTATCAGTGGTTGGAGACCCACACAATAAGTGGGAAGGCGATGGACTCCCATCTTTGGGAGGACTGATTCACTCAGAAAAAGACATCAAGGGTGGTTCCTAGTAGGGGAGGACAAACCAGTGTGTCAAGACCTCTTGTTGCATGTAACTATGAATCTTGTCATCCAATGAGGTAAGGCAGGGAGTCATTGTGGGCCCTGGGGGCATGGGGAGGGAGGAACAGAATAGATCAAACAGGGGGTATTCAGTAGTCAGTGGAAATATTTTTCATTACCTTACAGTGATGGATACAGGATATGGTAAATATCATCAAACTTTATAAAAGTGTACAGTATAAAATGTAAACCATACTGTAAACAATTGACAATGTTTATAGCTATGTTTCACTATCTGTAAAACAGTTATAACAATGCTACCATCCACATACAAAAAGGCTTTAATATAGGGTGAGGAAAGGGGGAAGAGGTTGGCTATATGAGAGTCTCTTGTATTCTGTGTGTGACTTTGCTGTGACCTAAAACTTCTTTGAAAATTAAATGCAAAATAATGAGACACTGGGGAGTGAGGGGGGAAGGTTCCATGGTACAGACTGCACACCCGATATTGCAGTCATAAAAGGCAAAATGTCAAAAAAAAAATAATTTTTTCTCCCATTTTTTGAATATCCCAATCCTTTAATTTAATTTATTTATAGTTTTTTTTAAGTTTTCATGTATTTTATCTCTTACATTTAAACTTATCATTATTATTTCATTTTCCTATTAACTGTATTTGGCTACTTCAAGGAAGGTTTGGGCCACAGAAAGGTTACAGAGGGCTAGGAGAGGATAATTGGTGGGGGGTGTCAGGGATGGGGGGTGCGTGGGAGGAAGTTCACCTGAACATACATAAAAGGCATATAAAATTGTTCAAATGCTCATGGGGCATGGTGACAGTGGGTGGAGAAACACTCAATAAAAGAGAGAATACTGAATTACCATCCTAGAGGGCTCTGCCACATTCTCCAAGGGAGCAGCAACAGTCCCTCAACTGCAGGGGCAGTGTCTGGCAAAGGAGGATGATCCACTGATGGGCTCTTGTTATTGATGACTAGCCTTACAAGTCTTTGCTCTTGAAATTGAAATAGCCTATTGTTATGGGCTGCCTAAGGCTTGCCTCCTGAGAGCCTCCTTTTGGTCAAATGTGACCTGTCTCTAAGCCAAACTCAGCAAATAAATGCATTACCTTCCTCCCAGCATGGGACATGACTCCTGGGGATGAGCCTCCCTGGCAACAAGGGATTGCTACCAAGTGCCAACTGGCAATATGACTGGAAAAAGACCTCAAATGAAAGGGGGAAAAGGTAAAGACAAATGAGTTCATATGGCTAAGAGACTTCAAAATGAGTCGGGAGCTCATACAAGAAGTAACACTTATGCACATCTCAGTAGGACCTTACAGGCTTCCAGTGTGCATATCACCCCCAATAGAGGGGCTTCTGAGGGCTCTGGAGACACCCAGGTCCTATATAAGAGCAGATAGCTCCAGAGTTTGCTACCTTATCAGTGGGCCCTACATTGGAATCTGTGCTCCTGACAGTGTCAGAGTTGGACTCAAATATGTCTTCCCTGCACATGATCCATCTGTCCCTTCTGTTCAAACCTTTATGTGGTGCTGGAGTTTGTAGGTGTACTTCCAGAGATGGAATCTTTGGGATGCCCATGTGCCAGCTGGGCCCAGAATCTTGTGGGAGCTTCAACTCCTACTCTACAGCTCAATGGAATCACCCAGGACACCTGGCAGGGAGATGATGATGGACAATGGCCATCCCAGGATATGGAGAGAGCCTGCAGCTGCAGGCAGTATAATCCCATCCAGCTTATCCATGGGATAAAAGCCCCCTCTTAATTGCAGGTGGAGTGGACATCACCATCCCAGACTCCTCAGGATTGGAGAAGAGCTGTGGAGTAGAGTGGACTTACTGGTATTCTGTTGTAGACATATTGTGATTCAAGCAATGGAAGAAATTACAACATTAATGTGGAGCCAGTGGCCACTGGATGCTTTGGAGGCAGGGAGAGTGAAAAGTAGTTGTAAAACAGGGGCTTTTTCAGGACTTGGGAATTTTCCTGAGTGACATTAAAATGACAGATATAGGCCATTTTATGTCAGCATATAACACGTAGAACTGTGTGGGAGAAAGTGTGGTGTACAATGTGAACTATCATCCATGTTTAGTGGTAAAGCCCCAGGATGTGTATATCCATTGCAGGTGATGTGCCACACTAATGAAAGATGTATATGTGGGAGGTTGTGGGAGGTGTGGGAGGTGGGGCATATGGGAATCCCTATAATTTTTGTGTAACATTTATGTAATCTAAGTATATTTTAAAAAATAAAATTAAAAAATTATTATTTAAAAAGCAGTACCCACACTAATTCTGGCAAAAACTAATTTATTTGAAAGGAAAAAAAGAAAATCATAATTCAACACAAAATATGTTTGCTTATCATAGCCACAAGGAAATTAATTAGAAGAAAAATGTTCAAGGCCCCAGGATGTGTATATCCATTGCGGGTGTAGTACCACACAGATGGGGAATGGTTGTGTGGGGTGTTTTTGGGGGTGTGGG